>CAKAKR010063198.1:0-12510 GCA_916700685.1 Adelosebastes latens
CCCCCCCCCCCCCCCCCCCCCCCCCCCCCCCCCCCCCCCCCCGGGGGGGGTGTTCGTTCATTCATCCATCACCTGCAACATCACACCTACCTCTGACTGGATTTGACAAATTTTGGGGGAAATGAAGCATTTTGTCTCTCAGTATTCGTGTTTCTTTCAAAATAACTTCATTTGTCTGCAGGGGTTTGAGGAAGATCCACTGATGCAAAAGGCCAACAGCAAAGTGTTTTGTATGGAAATATTTCATAATATACAAATGATATTGTTTCCCGTTTAAAGCCAGTGTAGCAATGATCACATGCTTCTTATTTAAAGAGACATTCCAACATTTCGGGAACACTTCTGTGCTCATGTACAGATTTAGATGACAAGATTGATATTGGTGTCTTTCTTTGCATCCAGACGCTCGCTCACATATAGTGAAAGCAGCAAATCCAACCAATCAATGTAGTTACACCTATAAGTGGGAAGAAAATACGCAGATCACTATAAAAAAGACGCTTCAGGTCACAGTCGTAGCTTTATTGATTAAAACCGAGACTTGTCTCTGCAGCAGACATGTAGCACAGATTGGGACCAGGGAAGTTGAGTCAGAGACAAGCTCAAGTCCAGGTAGTTGTGAGATTGAGTCAAGACCGAGTCGGGTGGAGGCTGTGGCAGGAGCAGGTCATCCATTAATCACAAGGTTGGCAGTTTGATCCCCAACCCCTCTTGTTCACGTGTCTAAGTGTTCTTGGTCAAGACACTGAACCCCAAATTGCTCCCCACGGTTCGGCCGGCACCTTGCATGGTAGCACACTGCCACTCACTGTGCCTGACAGTGTGTGTGAATGGGAGGCAAACTGTAAAGTGCTTTAAAGCAGCAGTGGGTAGAAATGGAGCAAATATGATTAAAAAAAGTTATTTCCATAAAACGGTAGAGTATGTCGCGCTGTCAAGTAACCATTACACGCAGATCCACTGGTTACATTTTGTGCAACCAGCATCAGACTGTACATGACCACAGAACGCTTTGTGCGTCTGATTATTGATTAATTATTCTACACAGTTACTTCTGCGCATCAACGGGCGTGTAGGCGAAAAATTGTGTATCACCTGGTGTCTCCATCCTGGCCAAAATGTCGTCTGAGCTCCACATTTGAATTGTAATAGCCTGAGGCTGTGGCGAGCAACATGATGTGATAGAGATTGTTAGAGTTCAAAACTACGTAGTCTCAGACAACAATAAGTTTCCTCTGAGGGAAACTCTCTACAGGACTCCCAAACTGTCAGTGCGCCATGACGGGGATAGCTCCGTGATTAAAGGGGGAGAAAGTAGTGAATGTGATAAGTCATGATTCTCACAGCCTCTAATGCAGAGGTCTTCAACAGGGGGTCCGTGACCCCTAGGGGGTCCGCGGAGGTACTGCAGGGGGGTTGCGAAATTTTCTTATTATTTATTTATTTTTTTTTAATTATTATTATTTATTACAATTTATCTACTCACTGTACCTTGCACATGTTTAAAATAAAAACATGAATATATGAACCTGTGTATTATTTGAATAGCTTAGTATTGAATGCAGAATAACAAGGTACATTTATACATGGCACTAGGCCCAGTTTAATATAAAACACAATTTTATACAATATATACAGTATAGTAGGGGGTCCCTGCTCCATCTCTCCATCAGTTTTGGGGTCCTTGGCCTGAAAAACGTTGAAGACCCCTGCTCTAATGCATCCACCTATAATAATGCCTTCTTCATGATCCCACTCCGTGCTCAAATGTGCAACAGGTGTGCAACAGGTGTGCCAAGTTAGCCATCCCCATAAAAATGCCTATGGTGCGTGCATATGAGCTGGTGCATGTGCATGCGCATGAATGTCCTTGTTTGGGGGTTTGTAAATATGGTCACCCTGGCCAAAACAGTTTTATGGTTTTGTAATGCAAATAGCTCTCAATAAAAAGCAACCTGGACGCAATTTACATTTTACAATTTACAAAACATATCATTAACTCACTGTTGATTACCTAGAACAGAATTTACTATATGATGTGAAACAGTATAAGCTAAACACATTCTGGACCTATCTCTGTACTGGAAACTCACAGATGAAATCAACCAGCAGCCATCCTAAAATGTCAGACTGTTCCTTTAAATATGCATGGAAGCATCTATGTCTGAGAGAGTCAGTGTATTGTGCGCTCCCTCCTCAGGCAAGGTGGTCTGTGATTGGCCCCGTGGATTAAGAGGCTGGAGGTGACAGAGATGTGTGCTTTGTGAATGGCTGCAGTCCTCCAGACTGGGTCCCACCTGATAAAGCTGTCTCTGACTAGGAGAGAGGGAGGACAAGAGGAAGTCAAAAGTGGGATATGGAGAGATAGAGAGAGTCACCACAGGGAAAACAGACAAGACAGGAAAAGAAAGATGAGTGCAGCGGAGCTGAGAGGGGATTAAGATGGAGGAGTGAGACGAAGGAGAGAGGATGCGATGTCAGAGGAGAAGAGACAGCAGGAGATATGAAAGAGGGAGAGATAAACATGTGAATACGGCTGAACAAGATGGAGACGGAGATGTGAAGAAGAGAAGGCAAATACAGATTAAAGAAGGTGCAAACCGGTGTAGTGACTGATGTGGAAGAGGTGGATTAGAACGGTGCAACGTTTCACACTGCCGGGGTATGACTGGCTTTTCAAACCCAATACAGATTCTGTCTCTCTCTTTTTCTTTCTTCTGTATTTCAGTGCTTCAACTTCAACTGATTGCCGCGATTACACTTCAACTGACACCTCAACTACTCTCAGTTCTTATCCCCGGGCCACACTGCCTGCATGAGCAGTGTGTGACGGCTGCCTCGCTTAATTGCTGCGTCTCTAACGCGTGTGGTGTCCACACAGACAGCGTCTATGCTGCTGCTGCGGCCAGCCCTTTCTTTCTACATAGAGTTTCCCTTTCATAATGACCGTTTCATGTCATTATAAATGTCATTTTTATTTATTAGACAGAAAAAGTTTAAGGAGTGTATGCTCATTTGTAAATAAAAATAACTAGGGATGCACCGATACCACTTTTTTTCAGACCCAGTACAAGAACAAGTACTTACATTTGGGTACTCGCCGATACCGAGTACAGATACGAGTACTTCTCTGTGCCTAAAGTCCCTCGTTAACAGCCAGCTGGAGGGTGTGAGCGACACACGGCAGGCTCGGGAGTCCCGCATACGAGGCGGTGCGACGCGACCGGCTCTAGGTCAGCATGGAAAGGCTCGGGGCGAAGGTAGCTTGCGGCCGCAGCTTTACAGCGCTCCCCGCCCGAACCTCGCCGCACCGTGGACAGAGTGCTCATTGCGCCCTCTCTCCCCGCCGGGGACGGCCCCCTGCTCCCGGTGCGACTGTCAACCGGGGCGGACTGTCCTTAGTGCGCCCTGACCGTGTCGTGCCGCCAGATCGGGGCTTGGCCCACGTAAAAGGCGCCAGGGGTCTGCGGCGATGTCGGCAACCCACCCGACCCGTCTTGAAACATGGACCAAGGAGTCTAACGCACGCGCGAGTCAGAGGGTGCAAGCAAAACCCCGTGGTGCAATGAAAGTGAGGGCCGGTGCGCGCCGGACGAGGTGGGATCTGGGTCGGGCGCACCACCGTAAAGTGGTATCAGTGCCGTTGTATCAGAGCCGTTTTGCGAGTACGAGTACGAGTACATGAGCACAGTATCGGACCCGATACCTGATACTGGTATCGGTGCATCCCTAATAAAATAATAATAATCCACAATTAAAAGCCGGTTCTCTATTAATTTAAAATGCAGTGACTTGCACGGCTCGTACACAGCCACCACGATTTAAACTCCCACTACCTGCTGCGACTTTGACCCTCTGTACTTACTGTAGTTGTGCACGTAGTCTTTGCACACTTTCAGGTGCATATACTTTCAGTTTGACCTCAAAATGAAGTGGTTCAGATAATCTGAATAAACTGTTCTTTTTTAACAGACATGTTGTCTGTTCATCTGACTGCTCGTGTTTCTTGCCCCATCGAACTTGATGTTGTTGTAACGTCGCCATGTTCCCAGCAATAACTTTGGTGGGTGTTATCATAACCGATAGAACCGATGGCCTATGAAAAAACTCAAGTTGTTCTTTACGCAGGCTTCTCCTGCGGGAGTAAACTCAAAGTGAAAGAGGGAGAGAGATGTGTGTGGTGTGTCTCCTCTGCTAAATGCTCCGGTGAAATATGTGGAGAAACGTCCATGTTGACACGCTATTCATCTCGCCTGTATTTGACTCACATTATTTAAGCCTGGCCAATGAGGAAATGATCTCTCTTTCAAACACACACACACTGCAATCTTTCCTTCCTTCCTTCCTCTTCTCCTCCATCTCTCTCTCTCTCTCTCTCTCTCTCTCTCTCTGTCTACCTGCATGTTGTTTGGCCAGTAAAGGACGTTAGTTGGATATCAGGAAGCTAAATGAGTGTCGACAGTGTCTGACTGTGATCAATGAAGGCAGAGCCTGGCGGCCTGGGCAGGTTACATCTAATGTGATCAACTGCTCCACACACACACACACACACACACACACACACACACACGCACACACACGCACACACACATACACACACACACACACACACACACACCGTCACCCTGGTTAAATGTACTGTGATGAAGTAGTCTGGCTGGCTGGCTGATAGAAGAAGAGCTTTTAATTCATCCCAGACAGTGATGCTTAGAGCATGAGGCAAATAGATTGAGACTGCAGCTTAAAGTCTGAACTCTCTACTACAGTCATGGGAGGAGTACTGTAATATTCAGGGATGATACAGCTCATTCACAATGCATGAGGTCTGACTGGGGCAAAAGAAAACACTAGTTTTGGTCAGTCATATTGACAATAACTCTGTTTTTTTTATTAACAAGTTAATTGCTTAGATCTTGGAATACAGCAACATCACTAACAAGAACTGTGACTCAAGCAGTCCGCTGATCGGACAGGTTGCAAACAAATTTGCAGGTTAGACAACGTTGGAGGCAGCTCGAGTTCATTCCTGAGTTTCTCGGCGGAGCATGAAGCCAAAAAACTCGACTGCCAAGCGATAAAGTACCCGGATCATCCGGGGATCTTCCGCATCCATTGGGTCCATAGAGCAGGTGCAGTAGCGTTTCTTTTAACCCCGCCTCCCAGCCTTTGCTCCAGCCTTGGTCTGGGTCTTAAGCCTGGGACACACCAGGAACGTCAGCAGCGCGTGGCGGCTGCGTTACCTGTTGTTTTTTATTTCGGCGTCCGTGTTAACAGGTTAGAGCAGCCACACTGCCTGCGTCATCACGCACGTCTCAGCTGCGTCTCTTCTAGAGATTCCAGGTCTTGCCTATTTTTGACGCGTGCCGCCTGGTACACAGCAACAACAGACAGTGAAAGTGATCTATTGACTGTATATTGACATCATATCAGCAACATTACTACAGTTTCAATGTCTAGACATCTGTAGAATATAACACAGACAGTGAAGGTGATCTATTGACTGTATATTAACATCATACGCGCTACATTACTACAGTTTCAATGTCTATCTGTAGAATATGTTAAGGAGATGAAAAAAAGTAAAGACTTATTTTTAAATAATGCTGTGGAACATGCAGTGACTTGGAGAGCTCCATGAATTGATAAAGTGTGGGGTTTAAATCAACACTTTCTGCTTTAATTTCGAAATAAAAGCCCTCTGTGAACAGCATTCCTTCATTTGTTAACACAAAGCTTTTATTCTGAAATATGTGCCGGACAGTGTTCTAGAACATGCAGTGACTTGGAGAGCTCCATGAATGAATGTAGTACGGAGTTTTAATTGTGGATTATTACTATTATTTACAAATTACCACACGTTTCTTAACATTTCTCTGTCTAAAATAAATATAAATGATATTTATAATGAAATGAAATGGCCATTAAAAGGCAAACTTTATGTAGAAAGAAAGGGCTGACAGCAGCAGCAGACACGCAGCTGAAATGCAGCTGGTGTGAACACCCAAAGCGTGAATCACGCAGCCACCACGCCACGCAGCCGCAACGTGCTCCTGACGTTCCTGGTGTGTACCAAGCTTTACTCACATGAACGGAGGAAGAGAAATAGCTCTGGTTTCGGCTATTAGTCATTTTACTACTTTTAGGACCTAATGATTTAAATAAGGACTATTAGAGTTGATTTAAAGACATCTCTTTCCCAATGTAAGTCTATGGTAAAAAAAAATTGGGCCCAATGGCATCACGTGACAGACACGAAAATTTGCTTCAAAGCCCGGCACTCTTCCTGGGCTTGAATTATTCCCCAAACTGTTTGTCTATACACCCACTTCCTTCAACTTTGACCTACTGTACTTACTGTAGTTTTGTGCACACATAATACCCTGTGATTATTACACTTTACAGATAACAATGTTACATTGTTCTTATATTGTAATATGTAATGCCAAAATAACACTGCTATCTTACACCTCTTTCACACCAATGACCAGGGTCAGACCAGGGTAATCTGACCCATGTTGAACCCTTCTTTTGTCAATTCAAACCAAGCCAGTCAACATGGGTTAATCCCTGGTCATGATGATTCAGATACAACGTGGGTCACAACACGGGAGCGATGCATACTAATTAGATCAGGTGCTGGAAATGGGCGGGGGGGGTTATATGTCTAGAGGATTACAGAGAGCGGGGGTGATAGTGACATCATCAATGTGTGCAAAAATGTAAAATGTCCCAGAATGATGCATGTTTTTGGAATAATGTGTAAATATGGTACATACAGCATTTTTACCAAATTCACATTGAAATCGACCCTGGTCCAACCCTGGTCCAACCATGGTCCAACCATGGTCCAACCCTGGTCCAACCCTGGTCCAACCATGGTCCAACCCTGGTCCAACCATGGTCCAACCATGGTCCAACCCTGGCCAAACCCTGGTCCAACCATGGTCAAACCCTGGTCCAACCCTGGTCCAACCCTGGTCTCACCCACTTTTCGACCTGGGTCACGAAGCCGAGTTGGTCAAGTTGGGTTAACCCTTTCAGACACACAATCGCCACAGGTTCAACCCTGGCTGAGCCCTTGGTGTGAAAGGGGTATTATAATGTTCCCGTGTGTCGTCGGCCTATAGTTAATGTTAGCCATCTGTGTGTTCACAGAGCCACTAACCGGGGGCTGTACGGTCCGTGTACGCTTTGATAGTTTTATATGATAGTTTGGACATTTGATAGTGTTTATTGGCTTGAATACAAAGTGGCAGAACCAAAAAAAGGACTCAAATGTTTGTTTGGTCCTCCCACCACCAGGGGGACTTCCTGTTCAAATTAATGAAAAGTGAAAATGAATCGCAGGCTCATCGTGCACATTTTACTGCACTTGAATCATTGATAGATTCACAAACTAAAATATGTACGGTATATTGAATACAAATGATGTCCTTAAAGTGGAACATGTAGCTTCAATCCAAACAGCACTCTGTGCTGAAGTGTCCTTGAGTCAGACATGGAATCCCTGCTGTCTCCACGGAGGCAGGAGCTGAGTCTGACCTCAGCCTACGGGGATCACAACAGAAGCACATTACTATGGATGGATGGATAGATAGATAATAAACTGTCTATTACATCCCCTCTATTCTGAATCTGGTACAACTGGATGATGGTACTGTAAAACCTTTGGGAATGTGTGCAATGTGCAATTATTCCTTCCTTCCTTATAATAATAATAATCCTTGTTGTCCACAAATGTGGAAATTTGGCTTCGGCTTCACAGGTTGGTTAAAACACATCATAGTAAATCACAATACATATAATAAATAGCACAACATGCACAATACAGATAACAGTAACGTACCAGTGTGAACGGTGTTTATGAGTTTAGTAAAGTTATTGCATTTGGAATGAAAGACTTTTAGTAAATGTTCTTGGTTGCTGCGGCAGATCTATAGCGTCTTCCCGAGGGCAGTTTTATAAATTCTTTAAAAAGAGGATGAAAAGGGATCAGACACAATGTGTCTGGCTTTTTGTTTGGCCTGTGTTTTATAGTGTATATACATCCCAGTTTAATATACTGTCGCATTTCTGCAGGCGTCTCTATTTTGTTATTGGGGTACACTCTGTGGTACATCCCCATCATCAGTCAGTGAGCCATCTGTTATCGTAGACTGAACCTATCGTGGCCGGCCACACTGTATCAGTATGAATGAAGGGGAGGGAGGGGGGTGGGGGGGCTTAGAAAGATGTCAAAATGCTTACCATTGTCTCCTTGTACAATGTTTTCCCATCTTGTTTTAAATGTAATCTCCTGTCATGTTGGGTCGTAATAAAATTCTCACTCTGCCTTCATCATATATATACTTCACACCCACAAGCATTTTTCAGACTTGATATAATATGCCATTAAGTATGGAGGAGCTCATGCTGGGGCCCAGGCTGTGGCCATCATGGCTTGGTGTTGATTCCCATCTGCCATCTTCGTGGGCAACCTCCGGCTCTGAGAAGTGAAGCCCAATGCTGAAGTGCCTTAAACCTGCATTCTTTCTAATAGCCAGCAGGGGGCGACTCCTCTGGTTTGCTAAAAGAAGCCTGATTGTATAGAAGTCTATGAGAAAATGAGCCTGGCCCAATCCCAATGTCTACACTCACAGATTTTGAGGTGAAGTCTGTGAGGGTTTAGGGCCGTCCTGTTGTCAAATCGCCAAGTCCTTGAGGGCTCTCTCGCAGACATTTGGAGCCCTTTACAAACACTTTCCGTAAGTCTGCATTTCTGCAGACTTTGCCTGAGTGAATTTCCCACAATTCACAGCTTTTTGATGTTAAACACAGGGTTACCAGGGGGAGCCCGGAGGCGTAAAAAATAAACGATAATCAAGGAGGACTGTGCATGGATGTTCAGCTAAGCATAATTTAAATGTACACAGAAACATTAACATTAAGGATTTAAGATGGAACAAACAAACACATGAAATCAGAGGAATGCAGCATTAGACTATATTACACACCTGGTTTATTCATCAACCATTTCTTTTAATTTTGCTTATTGAAGTTTGACAAAAACACGTAAATTGATTTTTTCACAGTTACCTCCAGTCTCGTAAGGCAAGAGCCTGGAAGACGTTCAAACAGGCAGTAAAAAACGTAACATAAAAACCCACAATTGGCGTTGTAAAGGTAACGTGATATGTCGCTGCAAAGTGCCGTCCCATTCATATTTATACCATTTCAAGCCCCTCGCAGCCTCTCACACTCAACCATTTACCAGGTGACATCAGTCAAGTCCCTGAGGGTTCAGGGTTTAAGGCCTAAGGGGGGACATTGGGATTGGGATCCTACTTCTCTCTTGATTTATTACCTCAGTAAACATTGTAAACATGAGTTTATGGTCTCAATCGCTAGTTTCAAGTCTTCTTCAATACAGCATGATGTTCATTTAGTAAATTATGGTCCCATTTAGAGTCAGATAGTCCATAAAGCAGGGGATGCTTTAGGGCGGGCCTACCTTGTGATTGACAGGTCGCTACCACGGCGTTCTGGGAGTTGTCCGTGTTTTTGTCTTCGATCTTTAACCCTTTCACAGAGTGTTTTCAGTTTATGAAAGTTAATTGTAACATTAACAATGTCTTATTCATTGTTGGGTTGTACTTAGCTCCACCCCTCCATGTCTTACCTGGTTGCAAAAAACAAAGATGGCGACCGCCAAAAACAAAATCGAGGCTTCAAAACGGCAGTCCACAAACCAATGGTTGACATCAGGGTGACTACGTTCACTTCTTAAATAAAGTCTATGCTGTGTGCCTTACAGCCATGTTAAGCCCGGAACACACCAGGAACGTCAGCAGCGCGTGGCGGCTGCGTTACCTGTTGTTTTTTATTTCGGCGTCCGTGTTAACAGGTTAGAGCAGCCACATGCGCCCGCGTAAGACGTGCGTCACACGCACTTCACACGAGCGTCTCAGCTGCGTCTCTTCTAGAGAATAGAGGTCTCGCCTATTTTCGACGCATCCCACGTTGTTCACAGTAGCAACAGACAGTGAAAGTGATCTATTGACATCATACCAGCAACATTTCTACAGTTTCGATGTCTATCTGTAGAATATGTTACGGAGATGAAAAAGAAGTTAAGACTTATTTTTAAATCAACACTTCCTGCTTCCATTTCAAAATAAAAGCCCTTAGGCGTTTTTTCTGTGGACAGAATTCCTTCATTTGTTAACGAGAGGCTTTTATTCTGAAATATGTGCCGGACAGTGTTCTAGAACATGCAGTGACTTGGAGAGCTCCATGAATGAATATAATACGGAGTTTTAATTGTGGATTATTACCATTATTTACAAATTACCACACGTTTCTTAACCTTTCTCTAAAAATCTAAAAATCTATAAATATAAATGATATTTATAATTAAATGAAATGGCCATTAAAATGCAAACTATGTAGAAAGAAAGGACTGACAGCAGCAGCAGCAGAAATGCAGCACACGTGCAGCTGAAACGCAGCTGGTGTGAACGCCCGACGCGTGAATCACGCAGCCGCCACGCGCTCCTGACGTTCCCCGTGTGTCCCGGGCGTTGTTCATTGTTGGGTTGTACTTAGCTCCATCCCTCCATGTCATACCTGGTTGCAAAAAACTAAGATGGCGACCGCCAAAAAAAAAATCGAGGCTTCAAAACGGCAGTCCACAAACCAATGGTTGACATCAGGGTGACTACGTCCACTCCTAATATAAAGTCTATGCTGTGTGCCCTACAGCCATGTTACACCCACTGTACAGCCAAAGCAACGAGCATGCTCCCTGTTGAGTCTCTTTTTCCACGTGTGTGTCTGTTAACATGCTCCTGTGCTGCCGGGACCAGTAATTGAACTTCTTTATTGGAATGTGTCAAACTCTCTAAGCTGGAAAGTATTTTTCTAAGTTCACTGCTTCTTTAGTGGTTTGTGCCAAGGGAGTAATCAGTTTTGAAACCAGCATGCAAATTGAATCACACCCTGTGAATAAATGTGTTTGCTCTTTGTTTTCTTTTTCTCCTTCAATGATTTAATATTTTGGTATTACTGCCTTCACCTGTTTGCCTCATAAAATCCCTCGACGCGGGATCGTTAGCAACGGAGCCAAAGACTCCTTGATTTAATGAAATCACTTTAATTACAGGATAAAATACAATTTTTGCTTGATCAAATCAGAATGCCTTCGGTTTCTGCGGGGGTTGGAAAGCCTTTGTTTGCATTTCCTCTTTCCCTTTTTTTTCACTGCCAATTTTATACCTTGATGAAAGACAGTGTCTTGTTTTCGGATATGATCAGATCAAAACCATTTGTAGAAGACATTTTAATTGCTTGGAAAATCCTGTAGTTTTTGTGGATATCGCTAAAGATGTTCCTTAAAAATAAGCAACAATCTTTACTGTGTTTTAAAGCAGGAGATCCACTGATATTCAGAACATGTAGGTGTAGGTTCAGAGGTGCTAGTAGGCAGATTTTGTTGAACAGGCTAGCTGTTTTGACCTGTTACCAGTCTTTGTGCTAAGCTAAGCTAACATCTCGTGGCTCCAGCTTCATATTAACCATACAGACATGAGAGTGGTATTTCCTTATGTCATTACAACACGTTCTCACTCCCAACTCATCAAATACGGCAGCTTGGTCAGTGGCTGAAAAACGTCAAACTATGACGCTCTACGTAACCTGGTAACATCATCATGTGTCATCTTCCGCTCGTTACATGCATACACTCTTTTCAAAATCAATTACCAAGAAACAAATTGGTTAGGTTTAGGCAACAAAAATAATTGGTTAGGTTTAGGAAAAGATTGGGGTTTGGGTTGAAATAAATACATTTGTTACGTGGTTAAGAAGGCTATGTTACATAAGTATCGTAGTTAAGTAGGCTATGACATAGTTACGTTACGTTACGTTACGTAACTTAAAATAAGTCAACGTTGACTTTTGGTTTCACACAGGACACGAACAGCGTCCCCCTGGGTTAAAGTCCCGTGCTTTTTTTGATCCGACCATTCACCCCGACCTCCTCCCTACGCAGACTTTATCGCTCTTTATACTACGTCACCTGACTTCCTCTACTCCGGCCATAACTACAGCCACGTTGAGCATCAATGACGCGTAGGGCCACTGACCGAGCTGCCGTATTTGACGAGTTGGGAGTGAGAAGGGAAAGGGGTCTCATTTATAACCGTTGCGTACGCACAAAACGGGGCCTGAATGTGCGTACGCCACTTCCCACGCAACAGTTGTGATCTATAAAAACAAACTTGACGGGAAAATGTGCGCACCGGTACGGAACCTTTGACCCATGCGTACGCACATTATGGAGGTACCGAGGTACCGAGGCAGGGTAAACTGGAGACGCAGAAGGTGAGGTGGTGAATTGAAGCCAGACTGTAGACATTAAATGTCATTATACGTATAATGATGCCTCTCACACATTTAACTTCACTTCATACTTATATCCACTTTATCATAAACATTTAAACCAGCAGTGTTATTTGTGCTAGTGAGCCATAA
>CAKAKR010063199.1:0-20156 GCA_916700685.1 Adelosebastes latens
TATATTTCAGCTGCTTGGCAGTAATGTTAGCTGACCAGACGAAGGTCTCTCCATGAATCAATGCTGATACTGTGTTTTCCTGCTTCAGCCTCCCGACCGCGGTCAGAAGGAATAGGGGAGACACCGGAGTTTTGGTCGGAGACGATAACGTTACTCTCTCCGGAGCCCCGTCTATTCACTCAGCAGCAGGAAACGACACGGGAAACCTCTGTTGGTCTGGAGGAGCTGCAGCATTTATTTCTGCACAAACGTCCACTAGATATTCTCAGAGCTAAACTAACTCTTCTGCAGTGTGGAGTGTGCGCGCATGCATGTGAGAGGTGGAGCGAGAGAGCGAGTGAGAACGAGCGCGGTGTGTGAGTGAAGGCAAGCAGGCAGAGGAGCAGAGTACAGCAGAGACTCCGGCCCTGGACACCAAAGCTACGGTCTCCCCTGTGTCTTCTGACCGCGGTCGGGGGGCTGAAGCAGGAAGAGTTGACACTGTTTTGCAAGAAGGGCTTCACTAGATATAACTTTGCGGTTTTGGTGCTTCCGTGTAGTTTGTGTTGGAGTCTTGTCTGAACAGCGTAGCCGCACGCGACCGCGCATGGGACACCGACCCGCACTGATTTATAAGAGTGTAAGAAGTTACAAACAGTACCTTTAAGTGTGTGTTCAAGGTTCAAGGTTCTTTATTTGTGTACATGTGTGTCTGTGTGTGTCTTACTCTCCCTGCAGGGGTCCAGGGATGCTGGTTCTGCTGAAGCGCCACTTCTCTGGTCCTGCCTCCGGCTCTCTAAACAGATGCACAAAAGCAACAAAAACCCAGAGATCTCAAGATGCTCTAATTTGATATCACACAATGTTACATTCCTGTGCTCATTGGTTAGAAATTCAACCTCGGATGGACATACAGATATGTTTATATGTTTTGCTAGTTTGCTTGGAGTGAAAAAAGACATTCAACTAAAAGAGACAGAAGGGTCGCCCCTCGTCAGATTGTCAGATTTGATACTAGTTTTCTAAATTAAAGGAATAAAGTACAACAGTCTCTAAACTTACCTCTGTCCGTCTCCCAGGATTCTCATGGCGTCACTCAGATTCTTGCCTACTTGAGCCAACGCTGAGTCCACCATCATCTAAAGTGTGTGTGTGTGTGTGTGTGTGTATGTGTGTGTGTGTGTGTGTGTGGGCTGGGGGCAAGTTAAAGAGAATATTAGGACAAACATTTAAAAATCAGTCATTACAAATTCTGCAACACTTTTAAGTTTGTGTGTGTGTGTGTGTGTGTGTGTGTACTTGTACGTCTATCTTTGTGAGGACCAATTGGAGTTTTAGACCTTCAGTGTGAGGACATTTTTGGAAAGAGGACATTTGGTTCCGGTCCTCACCTTCGGACAGACCTTCAAAGGCCTTTGAGGGTTCAGACTTGGTTTTAAGGTTCAGGTTAGAATTAGGTTAAGGTTAGGGTAAGGGATGGAGTCAGGCATTTAGTTGTGATGGTTAAGGTTAGGGTAAGGGGGCTAGGGAATATGCATTATGTCAATGAGTGTCCTCACGAAGATAGAACAAGTACACAGCTGCGTGTGTGTGTAATATAAAAATGTACACAATGTACATGCATCCATACATTTAGACACACTGATATTGTATTCATCACAGCATACATTCACATGTAAAGATGTGTGTCCATCATGGTAAAACAGTCCGTCGTCACCATTGTTTGCTACATGTTCAAGTTTGTCAAGAAGCAGCAGAGAGTGAGAGCCATAAAAAGACCAAAGTTTAGCTGTAGTTATCTATTGAGAGCACAACCAGAGGGTTTGTTCTTGTCTGAGCAGGCTGTATGGATAATCAACCCTACCTGTGATACACACCCATTAAAGCCTCTATTGTCTTCAGCGCCATGAGAGCGGGAAAACAGCAGGGCGCTACTTAGGGTGCCTTCCCACCAGTAGTTGGGTTCATTTGGTCCGGTTCCTGTTCACACTGACTTTTTACAAACCAACCAGAGGAGTAAATATCAAGTTATAGAAACTGACAGGTGGTTTATATGGTTTATAAATAATATCTCAATATCTTTAGGGTGTATCATGATATACGATATATATATATATATATATCGGACCTATAACCGATAAATTATTTAGAATTACTACATTTCGTTTCTGCATTTCTATTTTAACCGGCACAGTTTTTCTTGCCTTTACTGCACTGGTTTAGCGGCCCAGGACACTCGCAGACCAATTGCATGCATTGTAAATCTTTGTACGCGATGCTGCTCAGCCAATCAAATATATATATTATATATATCGATATAGTCACAGTTTACTACAGCCCACGTAGAACAAGCTGCAATACATCGAGTATATGCAATATATCGTCCACCCCTACAGGTAACTCGTTGATTGGACAGTTTTGGTGAATGTCATCCTGCATAATCAGGACCCACATGGGGAAATCACTATGTTCACTATGGTGCTGCTATGTCGGCGAACTTTTAGTTGATGCGTGCCGTAGGCATCGGCCGGGTACGCGCACAAACCAACGATGTCAAGACGTTTATCTTTGCCGTTTGCTGCTTTCTTAAATCCAGGTAACACAATCAATGACAATGTTAGGAAACTTAACCCAATTTAAGTCGGTCCTACTCTACCTTCAGACGCAACGGCCAAAAACGGTATGCTTCCTGGCATGCAACGCACCTGACTGCAGTACCCTTCCTGTATAAATCCAATCCCATTATAGGTGACTGCCACCCAGAGTACAAAAAAAAGGTATTACACAAAATAAACATAAAGGCAATAAGGCAAACAAAGGAATATATGATAAATATTGAGTTAATTGTTGGAGTTATGGAGAAGGGGTAGGACCATATACTTCTTCCAACTTCTTTTCGGACATGTAATATTTATTTATGTTGATTATTTGTTAACTGATTGTTTACTGTTCAATTTATTTGTTATTCTTGTTTTGTTTTTTACTGAGGTATTTATTACATGTTCGAAATAAATAATTTCAAAATAAAGTGAAACAAAATGGTTGTCACTGTCCACTCATATTTATCAACATGAATCCCAATTAGTATATGAGCATATGAAAATAATATGCAAGATAAGCATATTGTTTTGTTATCATGAACGGCCGAATGGTGCGTCGCTTTAAATGCTGCGGCCGCAAGGAATTGTGGGATGTTATTCTCTCTTTTCCTTTGGTAAAGGATGCTCCAGTGTATCCTATGCTAAAGGAGATAATAAAGGAAGCATTGAAGCTCCTTTCCTTAACATTTAGAGAATCCAAACAGCTCTTATCATGGCTGCTACTGAGATACTTCCGGGTCATTTCACTCCCTAAGCAAAAAGGACTATTCGACCGCAGCCGGTTTCTGGCAACAGGAGGACGGGGGGGGAGATAATAGCTGGAAACTGGATTACAGCTGGCTGGCAGCCACAGATCCTCCGGCCAACAGCATTTCTGAGTGGCTGACAGTATTAGCAGGATGTAGACTCTCAGTCTTATTTTCCTCTGGTTCACCTGTGTCAGTTTTAAGCGATCTAATTCGACAGAAGGTAGATTAGCTTTGTGCATCTTTTTGGTTGGTAGTAAGTGAACATTTTTTCACGATTTCAAACCTCAACTCCTCCATTCCAGCACCAAATAAAAGCTGAACAAGTCTCTATACTTAATAGGCTGTAATTCCGGGCATCAAGGGAAGAATACAATAGAGCATTCAAATGGGTGTGTCGACACTTCATTTGCACATCCACTCTGTGTTTACTTTGGACAACTGCTGCACAGAGACCAACGACACAGTTTCAGATAAGCATTACCTTCCATTTAACACTTGACTGGTTGAGCTGCATTGTCCAACATTGTCCTTAAGGCATGATACATTTTAACTTAAAATATATGATTTTATTACAGTAACCATTCATTCATAAGTTGCTGATCTTTTTTTTAACTCAACTGTGAACTATGTTGAGTTTTGTCAAAAGCGAGCTGGGAGGAAATTTGGAGATTTGGGGGTACTATAATTAAAATCTGGAAATATATAAATAAATAATGCAAAACTTTCTGTGTATGTTGTCATAAGCTGCTAAAATAAAATGAATAAAATACATAAAACGTTTTGATATTTTGCTTTATGTTCAGAAAATTGTGACATTAAATTGTCTCTAAAACAACAAAATATAACTTTGATCTGCAGTGTATCCTAATATTACAATTACTACCCTTTTTTTTTAAATACAGACACAATATGAAGAACACAGTTATCACATTATATATAATACTAAACAAAAGTTAATTTCAAGATCAAATTTGACTCAATAGCTCTATATAACAGTCACAATGTCTTCATTAAAAACCTGACACCGAAATGAGCAATTTTAAAACATCACTCAGAAAACTTTTACTGGGCATTTGTCATTAATTTGGACATTTTGTGTATTTCTTATCTACCCGCCCCTTTTTCCATGTTTAATGTGATTATTTTATTGTAGTTTCATTGTAGTTTTTATTAAAATATTCATTTATTACAGTTATATTAACATTTGTTTGATTTTAAACACAACATAATATATATATATATTTATATATATATATATATATATATATAAATAATAAATAAACTACAGTCAATCAATTATAAGTAAATTTATAGTCTGTATATAATTAAATAGTATGAAATTATAGACATAAAATATATATGAATACCTATGAACGTGTGTGTGTGTGTGTGTGTGTGTGTGTGTGTGTGTGTGTGTGTGTTTGTGTGTGTGTATGCTTACTGTGTCTACATTCTTTTTAGTCTGATTGTTAAAGCAGCAAGATTGGAGCAAATATTATTTAAAAAAGTTATTTTTATAAAACGGTCATTACAGTATATCCTGACAGTAAATGTGTATGAGACAGGTAATCTGAAAAAATCATGTGCCTCTGTGTCCTCCAGTGCTCTTAACGGCATCTGCAAGATTTCCCAGACCGGAGGAAAACAACCAGTCAGAGCTGATCTGGAGCCATGAATGTATAACGAGAACTGGATACAGCGTTGGAGGTGGGGCCCCGTTCATTCCTATGAAAGTTGATCAGTGGCGCATGCAGCCAAAATGGCTCGACTTCCGTCTGGAAAAGTACCCAGATCTTCCGGCGATCTTCCGCATCCACTGGGCCCATGGAACATGCGCAGTAGCGTTCGCTCGGTCACATTACTCGTTCACGGGGTCCCGACGTCACGCCCCCAGGAAATGCGCCGGTCGTCGATCCCAACTTTCGTAGTGGCCAAACGGCGGTACTGCAACTTCCGTGTCTGTCACGTGATGCCATTGGGCCCAAAAAGACTTTTGGCCATAGACTTACATTGGGAAAGAGACGTCTGTAACTCAGCGGATAATTCTTTTTCAGGTGAATCAACTTCCCAGTATGAACACTCTAATAGCCCTTATTTAAATCATTAGGTTTTAAAGTTGTAAAACGCACTAATAACCGAATCCAGAGTTATTTCCCTTCCTCCGTTCATGTGAATGAGACCCAGACCGAGGCTGGAGCGCAAACCATGACGACGGCGTGACGTTGGGACCCTGTGACCGAGCGGACGCTACCGCACGGTAGCATACCTCGAGCGTGTTCCACGTGCCCAAAATCCGGGTACTTTTCCAGACGGAAGTCGAGCCATTTAGGCTTCATGTGCCACTGAGCAACTTTCATAGGAATGAACGGGGCCCCGCCTCCAACGCTGCATCCAGTTCTCTTTATATATCCACGGGCCTGATCTGGAGCCTTGCCGTCTCTGAGCAGCTGTCAATCACTCGCGAACTACGATCAAACTATGCAGCGCTGATCAAACATAAATCAATATTCTGTTACTGTAATGCCTATTTCTCTCCTCAAATGTTTTCAGAATCATCTTGTAGTGTACTGTTTAGCTGTAAAATGAGAAAGTTTGTGACCCGGCAGCCATGTTGAGGAAATACCAAGAGTCACCGCCTACCAGCCGGAGCACAGCCAATAGGAACCCCTCTCTTCTCTCTGAAACGACCTGAATTGACCTGGAATTTTTGCCCAATGATGCCATAAAAAAATCCTGCCTACTGAAGCTTTAAACACATTATTAACCTTATTTGAAAAGTGATACACAAAGGTATATATTATTATATTATAAAGGACACGTATCTACATCCGTGGCCTGGTTCTGACAGGAGGACCAGAGGAGGATCCTCTGCTTGTTGGATGAGCAGCAGTCATTAGAGGCTGCTGTCTGTCTCCTCCTCGCCTGGCAGACCCGCAGTGTCAACAGCAGTCTGTCTTTCAGCGGACACATTAGTGATATTAGCTGCACTGAAAACACCCAGGCTGCTAACAGGGTTACACAGCAGCAGAGGACAACAGGGAAGCAGTGTGTTGTCCTCCTGCCTGCCTGTCACTGAGCTGACACACACAGAGAGAGAGGAGCTGTAGCTACTGTAGCTAGCAGCAGCAGCTCTCCTTCTTACCGTCAGTCACACAGCAGACAGCCGGCCGGTCTGCTGCTGGAGGGGGGACAGGTCCGTGTCCCTTCAGACGTCTCCGGGAAACCGTGCTGAGATGTTGTATTTGACACGTATTTCCTCCTCAGACTGCTCTCTGCTCCTCTCTGTGCTCCGCAGACTGAACCGGACAGGTTACTTCCTGGTTAGGCTTGCGACGTGCTGTTCCACGCTGGCAGCGCCGACGTCACGCTCTGAAGCGGCCAGTCAGGTGGTAGCTGATGACGTCAGCGGATGTTGTTTTTTATTATTATTATTATCAATTTATATCGATTTATATAATCTATAGGCTACCAGTGAACACAACCTGCAGATGTGTTGCTGTAATATGTGAAGCCAAAGTGGTTGGAGAGAAACAATGCGCTCCCTGTCTTTAGACTAGGTTATAGTGTTCCATCAGGCTGCATAAGCAGGCTAATGTGTTAGTTAAAGGTCCCATATTATGTTCATTGTCAGGTTCATACTTGTATTTCGTGTTTTTACTAGAACATGTTTACATGCTGCAATATTAAAAAAACAACTTTATTTTCTTCATACTGTCTGCCTAAATATACCTGTATTCACCCTCTGTCTGAAACACTCCGTTTTAGCTAATTTCAACGGAATTGCGTTGCTGAGCAACAGTTTGGGTCCATGTTAACTTCCTGTCAGCTCATGTTATTTACATACACTGCAACAGGAAACAAACTGGGACACATTTAAAATGTTTACATTTAAAACCCTGTAATGGTCTAAATATTGTATATTTGTGACATCACAAATGGACAGAAATCCTAACAGCTTGTTTCAAACGCACAATTTCTGAATACGGGCTGTGCGTATTTCTCCGTATATTGAACGTTTCAATACTTTCACAGTATTTATGAAGCACTTAAACCTGCTTTATACTATAACAGACATGAAAATCTCACTTTTTACAATATGGGACCTTTAAAGCTGCAGTGGGTAGAATTGGAGCACATATGATTTTAAAAAGTGACTTTTATAAAACGGTCGCTATATCCTGACAGTAGTGCATGAGACAGGTAATCTGAAAAAAAAAATCATGTGCCTCTGTGTCCTCCGGTGCTCCTAACGGCATCTGCAAGATTTCACAGACCGGAGGAAAACAAGCAGTAAGAGCTGATCTGGAGCCTTGCCGTCCAGCTGCCGTCTATAAGAGCTGGCCGGCAATCACTCGCGGGCTCCGATCAAACGGTCAAACTAGGCAGCGCTGATCAAATATGAATCAATATTCTGTTACTGTAATGCCTATTTCTCTCCTCAAATGTTTTCAGAATCATCTTGTAGTGCACGGTTTAGCTGTAAAATGAGAAAGTTTGTGACCCGGCAGCCATGTTGAGATCAAGTTAAGGAAATAGACTAGAATAGATTTTTTTAAAGCCTGAAAACAGAGCCATGAGGAGGTGCAGAAGTCTAGTTTTCTCTCAGAACACTTGAATTACAATATGCTGAAAGGTTATTATGGATTTTTTGCCCAATGATGCCAAAAATATACTGCCTACTGCCGCTTTAACCATCATGTTGTGTGTTTGTTGTCCTGGAGACCCTGGACCCTCTGAACACACATTATTTTATTAGCCTATCTGAATACTTCATGACTTTGCCTGATGTTATGAAACAAACCTGATTTTGAATGTTTCAGAAGTCCTCAACAGAAAATGTCACATTGCTTCTGTTTGTGCTCTCAGAGACCACCGCTGTAAAACCTGCTTAAATACAATGGCTTTTCACCTGCTCTATATCTGTAATTTACGGAGGCCGGGAGTGACCATAGAGAGAATAAATAAATAAATACATCACGGCCATGATATTAATTTGTGTGCAGACGAGAGATGTAGAATAATTAGTTATTGAATTATATTGTTACCATGTTTTGGTTCATTTGTGTGCACGAGATGAGTGTATTATACAGATAGCCAGCACAACAGACCAGCCTTTCTCACCGAAGCAGGAAGTGCAGTGCACCTGCTTTCCTGATGCGGTGACCTCGCTCCAAACACGTTGCATACATCCACCGGTAACCATGACGTTTTCCAGAACCTTCCAATTGACCAAGACGATAGCATTCTCCAAGTCAGCATTGGAGACAATATATTCCTCAAGCTCTCAATATGCTCATTAATTGTCTTTTACAAACAATAATCCCTTGCGAAGCAAGTGTTGTCAACATGTCATGATAACTGATCCCCAAGCTTAAGTAAAGCTTAATTAAAGAGTGTCTTTCTATAGCCAGGGATGGATAAGTGCCATAAGCAGGTGGCAGCTGGAATGAAGGACTTGGCCCTGTGCACTGCCAAAATTATTTAATTATTTAATTATTTAATTCGTGCCCACAAATGAATCAAAACCTCTGAACGGTTTAATAGAATCATGGCCTCGATATGCAGTAGGCCTATTTTTTGTTTTCTCTCCATGGCCACTCGGTGTTAACAGGACCCGAACATAAGTAACACCACACAAAAGTCGTAGTATTATGAGAATAAAGTCATAATATTATAGAGTAGTAATTTTACGTGTTATTTTATTTTTTTTCTCGTTAAGTTATGGCTTTTTTTCGTAATATTACGACTTAATTTACGACTTTCAATACTTTACTTTTGATACAAGTACATTTTGCCAATAATATGTAGGTGACATTTTCAATGCAGGACTTTTGCTTGTAATGGAGTATTGTTTACATTGCAGTATTGGTCCAAACTTCTGAATACGGCTGCAGAAGCTACATGAAGCCAGCACGACTCCATTCGTTTCTCTGCGGTCTACCGGCTCAGTTATGGATGACTTGTTCTTTTTAAATGAGTTTTCAAGGAGACTTCAGTGATTTGATTGAGTTCACCAGAGCAACCGCATCCAAATTTCCAAAAGAAAGGCCCACTACACAAACATTTAATCTGCCTGTCTGAGAGCTGGTCCCAACCCAAACTCATAAATGTGCTCATTGTTAAATATGGCAAGTGTCCCAGCACCAGCAGGTGACTCTGAATAAACAAGTCAGTCAATGATCCACTAGATCCACAGCTGTATCATATTGTGAGATGCAGATTAACTTTTTGTGAGGTTACAGTATATTAGGTTGTGTGTGTGTAAGACGGCTTTAAAAGTTGTAAAAAAAAAAGAAAAGTTAAATGTCCATTATAGATTTTTAAGACTAATTTAGGTATGTATGACTTACAAATGATAGTAGTGCAAACGTGTTACAACAATATTACAAAAAGCTAACAGTTGGATGGAGCTCACTTGTTCTCTGCAGGGTTTTGCCATTCATGTCTGTCAGCTGCACTGCGTGACATAAGAAAGACAGAAAGAAAGAAAAGAGGTGGCTGCATAACTGCTGTGAATACCTTCCCCTCATTAGCATTGGGGATGGAGTAGTTGGCTCCCAGCTCGCCTCTCCCATGGGTGGTAATGTATCCATGTCAACAAGGTGAATGCTCTGCTTGTAAGCTTTGAAAGCTGATTGATATTGCTGTTTCATGACTGGTAAGAATTTATTTAAGCCTCATAGTCTAACTCTAAAAACTGGAACTCTAAATCTACAGGAAGGTTTCAGTGATACAAAGTAATTAACATTTACTCAACTACTGTACTTAAGTACAATGTTGAGGTGCTTATACCTTACTCGAGTACTTCCATTTCATGCTACTTCAAGCTGCGGTGGGTAGAAATGGAGCAATTAGAAAAGAAGTTATTAGTGCATGAGACAAGTAATCTGAAAAAAAATCATGTTCCTCCGGTGTCCTCCGGTGCTCCTAACGGCATCTGTAAGATTTCACAGACTGGAAGAAAACAAGCAGTCAGAGCTGATCTGGAGTCTGCCGTCCAGCTTCCGTCCGGATTGAAGTTGTTATTTTACCTCATTTTGACAATCTAACCAGGGAAAACACATCAGTTAAGGTTGGAAGGACTATGGCTGTTGGTAGTTGTGGTTGGTTTTGTTTAAACATGCCGAATTGTAATTTTATGGGTTATTGTTGTTCGGACGATTAAGCTAAGACAGCTAATACGTGCGCCCACAATTCTTGTAATAATACAACTTTTTTTCTCGTAATGTTATGACTTTATTCTTGTAAAGTTATGACTTTATTCTGGAAATCTCACGAATTTTTTTTCCCTCAATGTGGCCCTAATACTCCGTAGTACATTTGACCCTCACTGCATTAGACTTATATACTATATACTTAGACTATAAACTGTGTTACCTTCATCACAATGCTCAAATGTTTTGCGGCTCCAGACAGATTTTATTATTATTATTTTTTTTTTTTGCCTAAAATGGCTCTTTTCATAGTAAAGGTTGCTGACCCCTGTTCTAAGGAAACATGGTGGCCTAAGTGTACAAAACTATTGTTGAGAGTGTTTTAACCTTTCACCTTCCTGCCTGGTACTGTCACCTAAACTGTAGATAAAAGAATAAACTGTCTAGGATTGTGTCAACGGCAGGCAAAATAGTTGGTAAACCCCAACAGCCCTTGACTCAACTTTTTAGAGAAAGGACGAGGAAGAAAGCGAGGAGTATCCTGGCAGATAGCTCCCATCCTCTCATCAGCCAGTTTGAGCTCTTGAGCTCCGGGTGGCGCTATAGAGTCCCTCTGACAACTAAAAATGTGTTTAAAAAGTCCTTCATCCTAAATGCCATCAATATTCTTAACCCAACAAAGTGACTGAACAGATCTAAGCCACAGACACTGACATGAACTGTTTTAATGTGTAACATAACCTGTCTATATCTCTGTCTTTTACTAACTGCTGTCTGGTTTTTAATATCTGTTGTTTTCTGTGTTTGGTTTTTTCCACCCTGGTGGACAATAAAGTTTTATTGTATTTTATTGTATTGTATTGTATGTGTGATTGGCGTTGTGGAACAAGAACACTCAGATACAAACAGCACTTGACTGTACATCACTTCTGAGTGATGAAGTTCTTCAACAGTTAACCCCTTACTGCCAAAGTGCAAAACTGCTCTTGCTTTTTTTTAGTTCTTATTTTTTACAAATTCATTAAATAAATAATAGTATAATATAATAATAATAATAATAAATATAAGCATTGAATTTATGGGTGTTTATTTTGGATATTAAAAATTTGCATTTTGAAAACAATACGTATTGCAAACATCATGTGGTTCCCATTTATTTGTACCACTGCCTGTTTTTCCAACTCCTCAGGCACATAATCAGCAGCTCATCTGCATTTTCTCCCCATATTGTTCTCAGTTAGGCAACCTAACTGTGTCAAACTCCTACTGCAGAAGAACATATAGCAACTTTTTCATACATGGACACTGAATCGGAGTAAAAATCTGTTATACACCTGCTCCTTGAAAAAAAAAAAAAAAGGTATTTCTTTAGAGAGAGTTTGAGTAGAATATAGTTGTAAGATCATTATTGTAAACGGAGGAATAAAAGCATTACAAATAACGTTGCAAACAGCAAGGACTAAAAAATGCAATTATGGAAAATTATTTTTATGTATAGTCTGCACATTATATTCGTCGGCTGTACATACATAATTTCTATATTATGAGATGATTATAACTGAAACATATATTTATTCATCATAAACACCTCAATGTGTGAAACAAACTTCTCAGCTATGTTATATATACATTTAAACGTGAATTTAAAGCTGCGCCAATCAATATTTGCTATATTCATACAATGGTTGAAATGTAATGTGAAAAGTGTGACAAACCCACAGTGAATTATCACCAGCTCTCTAGTTCCCCTCAGCTCTGCAGAGCTTTTTTAGCCTCTCTTAGTTCATCGTTTTGGTTTTCGGACTTACAAAGTGGTGAAGGTAGTGGACCAGTTAGGGACTGTAGGAAAATTATTGGGGGATGGAATTTTATGTTTAACTTTGTAAAGACTTTTTAGAAACCATCTTGTTGTTAATATTTTTGTGAGGCCCTCCTCTTGATTTAGGCACATTTTACAAAGGAAGAGCAAACTATATCAGACAAATACGAAGAAGTTAAACACTTAATCTGGACTAAAATTAACACAGTTGAAGCTGCTAAATGCAGGAAGGACAGCAGGCAAAAGAAAAAACTCCCGATGTGTGAATGCGTAAATTAACAGACTTATTAATTTAACGGAACACTCAAAAGTCAAATATAGTAGTCTAAATATAAATAGCTTTACGACATGTAATGGATGAATGAATTACACCTCATTATACCCATTAACAAAGATGCAGCGTGTTTGACTATTTCAGCCTTCTTTCAGCTGCGTCCCCGTCTCCGGCGGTGTGAAACGGACTCAAGAGCAAGTAAAAAAATAAATATAAAAGGATAATTCAAAGCGGTAAACACCCACAGCATAAATCCAGCAGTACTTCCTGCATTTGTCAGTTTAAACTCTGTTGTTTTTAGCCTGGATTATAACTGTAACTTCTTCATATTTGTGTAATATTACCATACGATCCCCGCACAGAGCTCTGATTGGTCAGTAGGCAGCGCTTTTTAATATGACTTGATCTCTTATCTGGAACATAACCTGCTCCGGAGCAGGTTAGCTGTTCAGCATCAGTTACCATGGCGATCTAGGAAGTGATCCACCTTCGTAGGATGGAAAACCCTGAAGGGTTAACCCTGAAGTTACCTCGCTAACCGCAAATCCTGCTTCGTAGTACAGGTCTCAGGCCTCATGTGGACACCAACATGATGTTGCTTTGTGTCTGCTGTACGTGTTTGTCGGCAGTTACTAGATTTGATGATATATCAGTGTTGTGTTTACAGCTTGTTGAAAAGGAAAAACTGCCCCCCAAGTGGCCAAACATTTATTAGCGCAGCTTTAAAGACGACCATGTGCAAATAAATGTTAAATGAGGATGTTGCAGTCGCAGTAGATGGACACAGCCGTATGATGTCGACATGAACAATTAGAGCCCTCTTCTTTGTACAATGTCACAGAATTCAATCCACCACTGAGGCGTGTATAAAGTGCGCATACACATTCAACTCGACATGACTGATTTATCAAAACTAGAAAGCTCCTTTAGTGTCATTTCTTATCAAACTACAACAGCTCTGTCATTTTGGGGTTGAAAATAGCTCAAAGAGGAAAGGCAATACAGTCCTCACACACCGAAGCTACACTTTCACAAAAGGCTCGGAAACATGCACTCATGCTTTACAAAGATTGTATGTCATTCGTGCAAGGCCCCAGTGGCGACAAGCATTCATCGTACGCTTGCAAGGGAGGAAAAAAAAAAACTTCAGATAATTAGGCATTCATAAGCATAATAATATAGATGATATGTCTTTGCCTACTATGCAAATAATGACATTCAAAGTGTATGGGAGTGTCGGACCACTCCCTTTACATGCTGCTGCTTCAAAACTGCACCGACGAACTACTGCAGAAGGTTTTTTGTGCAGTTCATATTGAAGTTATACCTAAATATGATAAAAAAAAAAAAATCATGCACAGATACACATCATTTCCCTCTTTTCCTCTTGAAATTGCTGATGATTCCATATTCTGACACTTGCAGCTAAGGTTTAGCTTTTTGGCTGAAAGCTGAAGCTCCAGTGCAGTGGGAACAAGGTATATAGAAAATAGTTCAATATGCTTTAGGTTTATAAAATATATTACATGTCAGAAAATCAGGTGGTTTAGATATATTTGGGATGACTACAGTAATCTGCCTCCAAATGTACCACAAAGCACATACAACAATACACTGGCCTCTAGCTTCATGGCAGAAAACAGGTGGACACCTGCTGCCAATGACGCAGCAGCAGTATCGTTATGTGTTCTCTCTGGCTTTAATCTGGAGATTTTATCTGGACGACACACAAACTAATAGTCTCTATAACGAGAAAAATATTATAAATTCACTGCAACAGAACAAGTGTCATGATAAATTAGAACTAAGCTGAAGTTTAAAGGGACTCAATGTAAGAATCGGAAAATTGCTTGTTAACAGCGACACCTGAGACCGTTAAGTCGACGACGGTCAGCGTCCTGTTGCTCGCGCTTGTGCTCGCTCTACATAGACATGAACGAGCATCGGTCAAAACAGTGAGTCGACACACGTCAGCTAAAACACAATTCTAAAAGATAATTATTTTTAATTAGCTCAAAGTGTGCAGGCTCTACCACCGTAGTACACCGCCATGAAACTAGAGTCCACTTACTTGCACCTCGCACCGCCAGTAACAAGTGTTACCCTATACACCCTGAGCCTTTTAAGGATTTGGACAGAAATTCATAAATTCTCTCGTCAACCTCAAACCTCTGTATCATTTCAAATTCAAATGATAAGAGCACAGAAAGAAAACACCAGTGTAATGCTGTTCAAATACTTAACTGCTCCCAGACTGATTTTCACATTCCTTGTTTTACCACAGTTTGCACTGAGATGCTGAGGGTTAGACATGTGCGGCACTGTCAGACCAACCTCTATAAAATTTCCTCCGCACTTTTTTTTTTTTTCTAGAAAAGTCCGCTGAGTAAATGTCTTTCTATCAATGTCAAAGCACTTACATAGATAGAAATGTCCTTTCTTTCTGTGTGTTTCTACAGGGTAAACAGTGGGCTTCACTCCTGTTGTGCAGAAAACTGCAGTGAACCACCTCAATGGAAGTATAAAGGAAGAAGGGGAATGTATTGTGCATGTACCTGAGGCCGTATTCAGGAAGTATTTCATCTCACCACGACAAGTTCTCTGAAGAGGCAACACAGTTGACTTGCTAAGAGTTTCTTTTTTAGACTCTTTATGAAGCTGCTATGGGAACTTTTTTCTTTTGATTCTTTTCTTTTGCAACAACGTCCATGTTCCTGCCGTCGACTACCTCTAGTCTCATCACTTGGCTAAACAGAGTTGGCTGTAGCTTCTAATAGGGTAGTGGCTATACGCAATCAGTTAGCCTTTAGCTAACTAATATCATAAGCATTGTTTACTGGCCCAAATCCCTCATCGAAGCTGGTGTTGCTCCAAGACCTTTTAGAAGATACTCTACGCCCCGGCCAGACCGCCCGCATGAACAGCGCGTCGCGTGGCAGCTGCATCGCGTGGCGGCTGCGTGGCAGCTGCATCGCGTGGCGGCTGCGTCGCGTGGCGGCTGCGTGATTCACGCGTCGGGTGTTCACACCAGCTGCTGCTGTCAGCCCTTTCTGTCTACATAGAGTTTGCCTTTCATAATAGCCATTTCCTTTCATTAGAAATATTTTTTATTTTAGACAGAGAAAGGTTAAGAAACGTGTGGTAATTTGTAAATAATAGTAATAATCCACAATTAAAACCCCGTACAATATTCATTCATGGAGCTCTGCAAGTCACTGCATGTTCTGCAACACTGTCCTGCACATATTTCAGAATAAATGCTTGAGGGCTTTTATTTTTAAATGAAAGTAGGAAGTGTTGATTTGAAAATAAAACTTTACTTTTTTCATCTCCGTAACATTATCTATCGATATAGACACCAAAGCTGTAGTAATGTAGCTGGTATGATGTCAGTATACAGTCAATAGATCACTTTCACTGTCTGTTGCTGCTGTGAACCGCGCGTCTCGCGTCAAAAATAGGCAAGACCTTGAATCTCTAAAAAACAACAGGTAACGCAGCCGCCACGCGCTCCTGACATTCCCAGTGTGGCCGAGGCTTTAGCCTTACAGCCCCTGAAAGACACATTTTCTCTCTTAGCTTCCTACTCTGAATGATGGATTCCCACATTAACACAACATTTTCTGCCAATTATTATTTACTATTTAACCTTTATTTATCCAGGACAGTCCCACTGAGATTTAAAATCTCCTTTCCAGGGGGTGCCCTGGAAAATGTCACGTACTTCTGAGCACCAAACGATTCAGCGACATTTTAAATCAAAAGGTGATGACAGATTGTGGGTTTGCTTCTGTAGCTTTGACTGTTAAACTCATGCACACTAAAATAATGCAGAGCGCTCCAGCGAAAAACAAGCAGGGACGTCCAACCAAACTGTTGGACCTGACCTGACTTTTGCTGCAACTCAATGTAATGTCACCCAGCAATGCACCACTTTGGCCAATCAGGTAAATGCAAGCACACATTCCTGGTGGATTACTTTGGGACAGGGTGATTCTACTGTTTACCCTGGTTATTTCAGAAGTCACATGACCTGTCATAGGTAGTACTTCAGAACGTTATGGGGGGCCCAAAGATTCTCAGCCGAGTAAATGCATTTCCTGTATACTGTATATGTGGCATAATGGTCTCACAGAGGCCAAACATTTACCTCATTCTCTTCCCCGAATTCCACAAATGAATGAATGATCTACCTGCAAACTACCCGCAAGCCTTACATGCTTGAACCTGACTGAGATAACAGGAAGTGCAGCATACAGCGGTACCATCTGTGACGTTACATCTGTCCTTTTTTTGACGTGAATCCCTCTCCTTTGTCCCGGTCTAGTAACCCACCCCGAGAACTTTCTTCATGTGCTCGTACACCACGTAGGAGATGCTGACGGCTGGAACGACTTTGAGGAAGTTGGGGGTGATGCCGCGATACAGGCCCGGTACACCTTCATGGGATATGATGTATTTGAACTGGCCCACCATGGTCAGCTTGGGTTTGCCCTCAATGATGGCTGAAAGAAGAGAAACAACTTATTGCTGGAATATGAATAGATATATATATGATAGAAAATGTCTGAATCCACAGCATATCTCACCTTGTGCCTGCATACGTGTCCGAATGAGAGCGAGGGGATAGGATGCCAGCTGGCCGCAGGTGCTGGAGACGGTACCGCAGCCCAGCAGGACCAAAACTCCTGGATCTGGTGTACCTACGCAGTACCTCTGGAGCCAGGCGTTCTTCAGAGTCTTGAAGCATGAGCAGTTAGACAGAAGAGTGGAGGAAAGTAGGATATAAGAGAGAAGAAAAAAGAAGGAAATAAATAACATTTGCTAAAAAAATACATCGACAAACTGTTTTAGGAAATAACTGAGCTTTTCCAAAAGGAAACGATATATTCAGGAGCCGTTTTTAAAGATTTACGTCTTCAGTAGGAACCAGTTGATTTGGGTCTGAGAGCCACAGTGAGAAGGGAAGATCAAAAGCATTGAGAGACGGACTAATACCTTGTTGGTTTTTGGTCTTTTAATAGGAGTTGTTGACAATAAAAAATAGAAAGAATGAGTTCTTACTTGGGAGTTGGATATTTTTTGACCAAACCAGCAATCTATCAATCAATCAATCAAATAATATCAATATACTTATTTATATAGCCCCTTTCAAACAAGCCAAATGCAATTCAAAGTGCCGGACAGACGATTGACAAAAATATAGAGTGTTAAAAATGGATTTAGAGACTAATGCACACCAAAACAACCAATGTAAAAGTTAATTGAATAATAAAGCAACAAGAGATGGGTATTTAAGATAATAAAAGATAAAAATAACAATAAAAATAAATAAATAAAAATTATGAAACTACACAAAATAAGCAGATTGTATTAAAATAATAACATTTTAATAAAATAAAATAGAATAAAAGAGATAATCATGATCAGCAATAAAATGTTGATTAAATAAAATAGAGTGAAATAAACACTATAATGATGATGATAAATATAATAAGTATTAAAAATAGAAAAAACATAAAATTATAAAACAAGAAAACACTACATAAATGGCTTTTTAGTTTACGGTTAAAAATATCAATATTTCCAGCTCCTCTCAGTTCCTCTGGAAGGTTGTTCCAGCGGTTGAAAGCAGCATCACCAGATGTTTCTGTTCTGCTTTGTGGAACAACTAAAAGAGAAGAACCGGAGGATCTGAGGGGTATCCCTGGTTCATAAACCGAAAGCATTTCTGCAAGGTAGTCTGGTGCAAGGCCATCTAGTGCCTTATAAACTAATAAAATAATTTTAAAATCAATACGAAAACTAACAGGTAACCAGTGTAAAGACTTTAAAATCTAATTTCCTATCAATTCAACGGCCTTCTATATAGTCATGTTGTGTCGTTTCTACTACAGTTCAGTTATTGTGGAATAGTGGCTAAATTACATGTAGAAAAACATACTGTTGGCACATGTGCACACACACACCTCATACACAGCCAAGTCAATGCCAGCATAGGGGATGATGCCCAGTGTATTTGGTAAGTAGCCCCTGTAGAACGCCCGGAGTCCCTCCCTCTTCAGGATCTGTCTGGCGCAATCAGCCATACCTGAGTATTGTCCTGTCTTCCTTAATGTAAGACGAGTCTTCAACACCTACCCAACAGAGGAGGGACAGATAGGAACAATAGATTATTCTTCAATTGGACATTGGACCAGGAGATAGAGATAGTTTTTGTATTCTTTTATTTACAAAGAAATAGCATCAAGAGGCCATTTTTGCTGCTACTGCTTATCTGGGTCTTGGTCATCATGGTACGGTGACATTCTTCTACTTAGCCGCATCTTCCAACTTCTTCAGTGAAATCCAGAGGAGTTCCAAAACGCGATGTGTTATGTAATCCCTCCAGCATGTTCTAGGGCTGTATTCGAAACCGCATACTATACTAGTAGTACGTACCGATTTGGCCAAAATGTAGCATGTAGTATGTAGTATGTGAACAAAAGCAAAATCTCCAGTATGCCAAAAGTACCCGGATGTCGTACTGATTAGGAAAAAATCTCCAGTATGCATCGGACCAGTCTTCCTCGCCTACTGTATCCCACAATGCAAAGCGCTGGACCACTACAGGCTACAGTTACAACAACATCAGCAGCCAAAAACAGCTTGTTTTTTTACATTTTTCGTAGCTATTTCATCATTAAATTCACTTCTGAAATGTTTTGAGACAAGAAATCAACAGCGTAGATTTTGAATATTGACAGTTTTACGATATCAGATGGTGAATCGGACATTTGCTCCACCGTTGTCGGAGTTTAGAAGCTCCACAAACTGCCGTGACAGCTAGCTAACTTCCCGACGGTCAGTCCGCCACTGGGCTCAAGACATCTTTACTCTAATGACAATTGGTGCTCGGGTGCCAACCTTGGTTACTGAGTCTTACAGCTGAAGAATGAAAAATGATGCTTGTATTTTCTCAGAAAGCAGGCTTGCTTATTACAGGAGCTTTTTGGCACCAGAACTTGATTTGCATTCATTTAGAACTCAGTCCAATAAAAAAACAGTTGTTAAGCTCCACAAACAGTGGCAAGACATTTGCAAACTGGCCTTTCAGCCCTATCTTAACACAAACCTTACAATTATTCAAATTTCAAACTGACCTCCATGGGGTAGATGATGGTCTGGGCGGTAGCTCCTGCCAGAGAGCCAGCAATGAACCTCTCTTGTACCCTTAAACCGCCCCCCTCTTTACTTCCTCGGATCAGCCACTTGATCTAGATTAAGAGAAGGAACAGGAGAGGAGGGGAAAGCGTACGCCATAGAAGAAGATGTTGGGAGGGCACAGAGGACCGGTATTGAATTTGATTAACCTGACATATGAAAATGATGTATATAGGATTCATTCACTTTACACTCGACATGCAAGCAGATAGATTTTCACTTGTTGATTAATTAGAGCGTACTGTACCTGTTCATAGGCCATAAACTTAATGGCAGATTCAGGGGCAATCTTGAGGACATTGATGCCATTTCCCCTCCAGAGTGAGATGACGCCTCCCTCCTGGACCATCCCCCTCAGTCCGGACCACAGGTTAATCC
>CAKAKR010063201.1:0-18932 GCA_916700685.1 Adelosebastes latens
AATGCAATGCCTAACCATTATTTTACTTCAGGAATATACGCAAAAAGACGTGTATTTTATCTGTTTTTAAAAGCTTATCCAAGTCCAGCTCTGAAATCCAAGCTGTCCCCGAAGAAAAGACTGACTGGTCTGTGTGAATGAGGGATTAAAGACGAAGGAAAAATAAAGAAACCTAATATTACAATCAACCGGACCCGATACGACGCTCTCACGCGAGGAATCTGATGCTCTATTAAGAGGCGAAGAGAAAGAGAGGAAGACGGGCTTGTGAGAAAAGGGGGAGATGGAGGGAGGAAGTGGCTCTAAAAACAAATGACTGCTCTGGGAGTTGGTTCATGAAAGCTGAAGACACAGTTCAGCTTTAGTTCACAAAAGGTAAACTAGTAGGGAAAGAAATGCTTCAGACAGAAGATGGTCAGTAACTTCCTGTCAGTTTGAGTCAGTAATTATATGAATATTGTCTAGAAGCAGTCTGTATGTGAGAGGAATAGATTAAAATCAGAATCAAAATGCTTTGAAGGCTTACCTTAGAGTTAAGGATTACTTTATGAACTGTACTGATGCATTTACTGATCATATTTTAGGAAGTGACACTTAACAATATCATTGATCCTGGTGCAGATGTATTCAGCTTTCCTGAATGACCTAAAAGGGTGACTTATACTTTCTACTTGTTCTTTACTTGAGTATTTTCACTTTCTGTTATACTTCTAGGTTACTACATTTCAGAGGGAATTATTGTACTCTGTACTCCACTATAGCCTTTTTATTTTGACATCTATTATTTACTTTTCAGGTTAGGATTTGTAACCTCGTACAAAGAAGCAGAGTCAACTTTGGTCTCCTTGTTGCCACGTCTCCGATGTCCAGGTGTATTTTATGGTAAATAGGAAGTGTTATTGGTCATAGCTTAGCAGTTCCACCAAAAAGAAATGTCCACCCTTAACTTCTCAGATGGTTTTATTTAGATAAGTGTTTGATGCCCAAAATAGAGGAAATATAATATTTAACAAAAAACAAATATGAGAGTCCAAAAGATGAAAACTTATTTGTGTATCAGAATTTATTTTCTTCTTCTTCTCTCTGCTATTAATCATCTCACGACCCCTCAGATTTATCTGGAGACCCTTTAGAGGGACCCGGCCCCTAGGTTGGGAACCACTAGCGTACTAGTACCTGCTGCTACTAACAATTATTTTCATTACTGATTACCCTGCCAAGTATTTCTGCCAGTTTCGTCTATAAAATGTCAGAAAATAGTGAAAAAGTCCATCCAGGTTCCTCAAAGTCCAAGGTGATGTCTTTAAACGTCTTGTTTTGTCAGTCCAAAACCCCAAATATTCAGTTTAATATGATATAAAACAGAGAAAAGCAGTTAATCTACATATTTGAGAGGCTGAAAACAGCATTTTTTACCATTTTTCCATGAAACGATGAATCGATTATCAAAATAGTTGGATTATTTTTCTAGATTATTTTTCTGTAGATCAACTAATCAATTAGTCAACTACTCATTGCAGCTTTTTAACTGTATATAAAGTAGTTAAAGTTGTTCCACTTAAAGTGGCTTTAACAGTAACATGCTGCTCTAATGATGCATAGTTTTAATCTAATGTCAGTCACATGAGCAATTTTTCTGCAAGTATTTATACTTCTGGTACATTTTGCTGATAATACTTCTGAACTTTTACTTAAGTAGGATTTTGAAAGCAGGATTTTTACTTGTAAAGGATTATTTTTACATTGTTGTATTGGTACTTTTACTTAAATAAATGCTTCCACTAATAGAGCATATCTTGGCCCAGCACTGCAACAGAAATCAGTCCAACCAGTCTGCAGCTCAACACCACAATGCTACTGTGGCTCCATCATGTGGCAGTGAATGGTCCTGGTAATACTAAAGATAGAGAGAAAAGTCAATGTTGATCGAGTTTATTGTCATTCTAACATATTTAGTAGTCAGACGAGTTTTGTGTTTAATTCCTTCAGTGTTATGGTGAACACAATAAAGACAGAAACAGGTACAAACAAATAAAAACAAGCAGCATGTTGCTGTAGGAGCTGCTCCAGGTGGAGCTACAGTAAGTACTTTATATACTGTTGGGTAGTTTAGTCCAGTGGTTCCCAACCTGGATGTTGGGCTCTTTCCAAATGGGGGTCCTGAGATGATTAATGGGAGAGAGAAGAAGAAGAAACTAATTTCTGATGCACCAATCTGTATTCATTTTGACTGACTTTTTCTCTAGTCTTTGTTTTTAGTCAAATACTGAATAATAGACATGTGAAATATGACAAGGAGACCCAACTAGACAATGTTTTCTGAGGACCGAAAATGTCTGAAACAAGTCTAAAAAATGTCCAAAAAAAGGTGGAAGAAAGGCAGAAGATAAGTCAGAAAAATGTCCGTAAAATGTCCAAGCCAAAAAGGTTGTAATCTTGAACGATGTGTCTTATAGTTTTTTATGTAAAATCTTAATTTGAAAAGTAAACTATAGCTGTCAGATAAATGTAGTGGAGTAAAAAGTACAACATGTGCCTCTGAATTGTAGTGGAGTAGAAGTATAAAGCAGCATTAATTTAAATAGTATAGTACAAGTACCTGAAGTACAGTATCGAGTAAATGTATTTAGTTACTTTCCACCTTCTTCTTCTGTTAAATGTTTCTGTGGATCATTTCTCCTCCTTCGCCTGCAGGATGTTATTTGATGACTCTCTGGATTCTTTTACAAATAGTTTATTTGTAATAAAGACACCTGTTGGTTAGTGAAGTCTTAATCTTAAGTAATCCAGAGAAATATTCCTGACCGTTCATTATATTGATGCTTGTTGTGCAGGTATGCTACCTGAAGGTGGAGCTGTTGCACTATGAGAGGGATGTAGCTCAGTTCTGGCCCTGCAGCTACTGGACGTGGTGAGTAATGACCCCCAGAGGAAACTCTTTTTCACAGTCAGGGCAGAAACATGACATACACCTACTGACTGTTAGAGTTACATCAGCTGTTTCCTAGAAACTGATGAGTAATATCAGCATGTTGTCATAGTTCAATCCAGAGAGAGAAACGCTCTTCTTGAACTGAATATAGAATATTAACATTTTACCATGCGGCAAAAAAAAATGCTTGTTTCACATACTTGGTTGGTTTGATAAAAAATCAAAGTAAAGTTAAATATACTGTACATTAAAGTTTATTTTCTCATCAGTCATGATTTCAGTTCAGTTTCAGTCAGGAAAACCTTATTTCTGATCAGTTTTGCAGTCAAAGCATTACACTATGTGTGCCTTTGTGTGTGTATGTAAATACAGTATGTGCATGTGTCAGCTACAGTAACATGAAATGTGTGTGCACAGAGCAGCGGTATTTAAACCATCGGCAGTCCACTAACTTATTGCTCTCGCTACCCATATTAGCTGCTCTGTTTCAACAATGTTGGGCTCAGAAAACGTGCATGCAGATGAGTTTTTGAATGCACTTTTTAAATAAAAAGTGAGTTCAGATTTATCTGACTGCTTGTATTAATTGATGAAAAAGTAGCCATGTGCAGCCCCGTTTCCACCGCAGGAACTTTCTCCCAGAACTAAGAACCTTTTGAGGAACTCATTGTGTTTCGACTGCAGGGACCAGGGTCTAAATTAAGTTCCGGGGCCTTTTCATCCCCAAAAAAGGCCCTGGTCGGGGGGTAGTACTTTCTGAAAATACAGGAACTTTTGGGGTGGGGTTTGCAGGGATGACCGTCGCTGATTGGTGAAACACACACAACACCGCTTCAACCCGTGTACCGCTTCATTCATAAACAATTAAGTACTCTAGTGTCGATTTAGGACGAGGGGAGAGCATTTCTCTTTGTTTGATTGTTTGCACCGCTAGCTGTGAGCCACCGGCTCAGCTGTCGCCATGTTGAGAGCCGTGTGGAGGCAATAGAAAAGCTCCCAGTCTCCCATTGAGCACCTTTAAGTTACTAGTTACTTTGCAGATTCAGATTAATAACATACATTGTAGATAAGATGATTAACAAAATATAATCAACAAATAGATATCATGTATTATCATAGGCTAAGCTAAGATACTGCTTTATTGATCCCAGTTCAACTATTTATTGATATTTTAGGTTTTGCTTGCTTTATTTACAAACCTGCCTTCACTGACTCTACGTGGTCTTTTTGGTATTTTTTGCACATATATGAAAAGATTGAGTGAGAGCAGCTGAAGGGGTTAAATTTGCACTGTCTTTAAAATATTTCAAGATCTTCTATCTTATGAAATACATTTCCTATATTGCAGGGTGACTAGCTGATACATATGTAATGAAATATCGACACTAACAATGTGCTTTGTGACACCCGTCTTTTGTTCTCACATTTTCCCACTCAGGCCTTCTCACTCTGTCACATGAAATTATTCATAATTTTCAATCAGCAATTCGTCAGTGTTTAACAGTAATTGAATTTTGATATGGGGCAATTATTCATCATTTAAGGTTATTTGCATTAATTTGAAATATTAATGGGTTCTTTTGGGTGAGAGAAAAGATGAGTATTTGGTCACAGAGGAGCTCTAACACTCGAGGCATATATCCACCGACATTACCCAGCATCCTCTGCACCGCGTCTGCACGGCGCAGGTCGAAGACGGGACAGTTCAAAGAGGAAACAAAGGGATTCTTTGAACACGCAGAGAGGAGCTTAACTAAAATCCTTCAATGTCGCTTGAAAGTGTTTCCTCAAAATTATAATTGCAAATGATGATTTTCATTAAATCTAATGCCCCAATTTAATCTCGTCTATATTCCCTCCAACGACCCTGTCAAGAACATACACGTTGTCATGGTAACGATGACATTGACTATCAAACTCAGTTTCTTCTTTTAGTTTTAGATAATTAGGTATATCGCCACCATCAGGTCAGACTTTGAATTTGTCCAGTACTTTGATTTATGACCAAATACCTGCAGAAATAATAACATTCCCATCAGCTTCATGTGTTCTTGTGTTTCGTGCTAATTAGCAAATGTTAGCTTTAGGGCTGTCAATCGATTCAAATATTTAATCTCAATTAATCGCATGATTGTCCATGATTATTTGTGATTAATCACAAATTAATCACACATTTTTTATCCGTTCAAAATGCACCTTAAAGGGAGATTTGTCAAGTATTTAATACTCTTATCAATATGGGAGTAGGCAAATATGCTGCTTTATGCAAACGTATGTATATATTATATTATGGGAAATCAATCAACAACACAAAACAGCTGTCAGTGTGTCAGTGTGCTGACTTGACTATGACTTGTCCCAAACTGCATGTGATTATCATAAAGTGGGCATGTCTGTAAAGGGGAGACTCGTGGGTACCCATAGAACCCATTTACATTCACACATCTGGATGTCAGAGGTCAAGGGACCCCTTTGAAAATGGCGTAACTTTGACCGCCCTAGTTTTTATTTACCAAGTATACATTTATGTAAAAACTGTGGAAATGTATGTTGTATGTAGGTCTAATTTTTGTAATGAAATGCCTCCAAAAATGATTTGAAGTGGGATATATTACCAAGATATATGTATAAATATAAATGTATCCAAGACACATGCGATGATCATGTCTTGTAGCAGCTGAATTAAGGTACTGGCACCTTTTTTGGTCCAATTCAAGCAAGTTTTTTTTCTTTTCAATTTCCCTCCAAGTACCACATGATAATAGTCAATCCTGTGGTGTCACATTTTCCCCCCAAATTTCAAGTATAATGAGATTTTTTTGGGGCTGGACACACAGAGAGAGGTTAAGAGTATGTGAAGGTGTGAGATAAGAACATATTCGTCCGTTAATAATAAAAATGGGTTTCAGTTCTGGAATAACTGGTTTTCTGATTCAGCGCTCGGAGTGTCAGATGTCATCGCCTAGATTGTGTTGACACCCCGTTAAGAAATTCAGAAGGTGGACGGCCAGCTCATGAAATTTGCAGATCCTGATTGAATTTAGGATATTTTCATAAAGGCCATGCACTGAGTGAGTGTGTTGGCTGAGATGATGGAGGGGGGTGGGCTTGGATGTCTTTCTTAGCTGTTTCCTCCTCTCTTGTGGGATTTGAGAGGAGGAGGCAGACTCCTTCACCCATCTTTGTAGGTGCTCCCTTACATCAAGCAGACAGATATTGGATCTTTTTTTTTAGTCTTACACACCTCTCTGTCTGGTCACGCTTGACTTTGTTCAGTCTTTGTACATTTTGACAGACCGCAAAGGCTTCAAAGAGTCCAAGTTAGTTCCCCCCAACACCACCCACCACAAAACACCACCACCACCACCACCACCACAGGAAACTCTGACCAGACTCCAGAAGGAAAGTCTCAGATTCTGAGTTTTCATGTTTGTTTGATTATAATTTCTGTAAAATGTATTTCCCAACAAGATGTGGATTGAATTCCCTTTCAAAGCCAGGAAGAAAATTCTGATTGGGAAGTAGTGATTCCCTTATTTATTTATTTTTGCAGCTTAATACTGGTTAAATTTAAACATATTGAGTCTATACTATATAAGAAGTGGATGTAGTCACCATGACGTCACCCATTCGTTTTTGGACTGACGTTTTGAAGCGTTGAGTTCGGCATTTTGGATGTCGCCATCTTGGTATTTGTCCTGTCGCCAACTTGGTTTTTGTCCTGTCACCATCTTGTTTTTTGGCCGTCACCATCTTGGCTTTTGTCCTGTCACCATCTTGGTTTTTGGTTGTTCTCATCTTGGTTTTTGGCCGTCGCCATCTTGGTTTTTACCCGTTGCCATCTTGGTTTTTGGCCGTAGCCATCTTGGTTTTTGGCATGTCGCCATCTTAGTTTTTGGCCATCGCCATCTTGGTTTTTGACCCTTTGCCATCTTGGTTTTTGGCCTGTCGCCATCTTGGTTTTTGGCCTGTCGCCATCTTGGTTTTTGGCCGTAGCCATCTTGGTTTTTGGCCGTAGCCATCTTGGTTTTTGGCCCGTCGCCATCTTGGTTTTTGGCATGTCGCCATCTTAGTTTTTGACCATCGCCATCTTGGTTTTTGACCCTTTGCCATCTTGATTTTTGGCCTCTCACCATCTTGGTTTTTGGCCTGTCGCCATCTTGGTTTTTGGCCTGTCGCCATCTTGGTTTTTGGCCTGGCGCTATCTTGGTATTCGGCCGTTGCCGTCTTGTTATTTTGCCGTCGCCATCTTGTTTTTTGGCCGTCACCATCTTGGCTTTTTTGCCATTGCCATCTTGGTTTTTGGCCTGTCACCATCTTGGTTTTTGGCCATCGCCATCTTGGTTTTTTGCCATCGCCATCTTGGTTTTTGGCCGCCGACATCTTGGTTTTTGGCCGTAGCCATCTTGGTTTATTTGCCATCGCCATCTTGGTTTTTGGCCTGTCACCATCTTGGTTTTTGGCCTGTCACCATCTTGGTTTTTGGCCGTCGCCATCTTGGTTTTTGACCGTAGCCATCTTGGTTTTTGGCCGTAGCCATCTTGGTTTTTGGCATGTCGCCATCTTAGTTTTTGGCCATCGCCATCTTGATTTTTGACCCTTTGCCATCTTGGTTTTTGGCCTCTCACCATCTTGGTTTTTGGCCTGTCGCCATCTTGGTTTTTGGCCTGTCGCCATCTTGGTTTTTGGCCTGTCGCCATCTTGGTTTTCGGTAGTCGCCATCTTGTTATTTGGCCGTTGCCGTCTTGTTTTTTTGCCGTCGCCATCTTGTTTTTTTTGCCATTGCCATCTTGGTTTTTGGCCTGTCACCATCTTGGTTTTTGGCCATCGCCATCTTGGTTTTTTGCCTGTCACCATCTTGGTCTTTGGCTTTCGCCATCTTAGTTTTTTTGCCATCGCCATCTTGGTTTTTGGCCGCCGACATCTTGGTTTATTTTCCATCGCCATCTTGGTTTTTGGCCTGTCACCATCTTGGTCTTTAGCCGTCGTCATCTCGATCTTTGGCCTGTCACCATCTTGGTTTTTGGACTGTCACCATCTTGGTTTTTGGCCGTCGCCATCTTGGTTTTTGGCCTGTCACCATCTTGGTTTTTGGCCGTCGCCATCTTGGTTTTTGGCCTGTCCTCATCTTGGTCTTTGGCCTGTCACCATCTTGGTTTTTGGCCGTCGTCATCTTGGTCTTTGGTCTGTCGCCATCTTGGTTTTTGGCCAAGAAATAGTTGTAGACATATTTCACTAAAATACACAAATGTCAACCTCATGGTGGCGCTAGAGGAAAAGTCAGAGCATCAACAAAGTCATTAGGATGAACATGAATGTCTGTACAAAACTTCATGGCAATCCATCCGGTGGTTGTTGAGATATTTAAATCTGGATCAAAGTGGTGGACCATCCCTGGAGTTATATCTCTATTGTTGCTAAAAATATGGATTAAAGCAGCTTTTAATATCCTGAGTATATACTAGAATCTGAATGGAAACCTCTCCAAGGTTGCTAAAGTTCCTCAATTCCCAGAAAACAACCTGACCTTCCTGAGATCCTAACATCAAGTATTTAGTAGGTGACTTTGTGAAGTCAGAACGATTCATTTTCATATCCTAAATCTGCCATCCGCTCACGAAATCCACCCCAAGAAAATGAAGAAATCCCGCTGACTTCCCCGACTGAAAGACGTTTGCTAATATGCAGATCAGCGGCCGAAGCAGATACTTTCCCTCCTTTTAACTTCTCACTTTTAATGTATCACCTTGAAATCCACAGGGCATCCTCCCAGGAGTCCCTTTGTCTATGAATGCTAATGGGATCTCTCTGTGTTAATAATAAATAGCTGCTGATAAAATAATAAATTTCTAATGTCCCCCTCTCAGACCTTTTTCTCTCTCCTCCGTCTCCGATTAGTTTATCAGGGCTTTGCCGCCCCAAACACTTTGGGCTTAATTATTTAAAATGCCTGAAAAATTCATATCCTTCTTTTTTTGGGTGCAAAAGCCATCGTTCAGCCTGTGAAAATTTGGAAAAAGAGGCGGCGGGGGGATGAAATATTCAGCAGCGCGCAGGCCCTTCAATTATTTTTCAGATGCATGAATGTTAAAAAACACATGCACAGTGAAATGAGCATTTTAAGGCGGAATAATTCCTACAGCCGTATAATACAGCTTTGTCAATTATTCAGGGCTAAATCTCCCCGCCGACACTTTACACATTTATGTTTAATCACATTCAGGGAATTTGGATACAATCACATGGCTGTCATTTGTTTTTTTTCACCCCGAAGCAATGCAATTAAGTGTAAAAAAAAAAAAAAAGATATTTTATGCTGGCAAATATTAAAAACAAAATGAGTTGTGTCCATGTGGGAGCAGAGCCCAGTGCTCCAGTTTGCTGCTTCCAGTTCCTTTACTGGCTTTTTTGGGATGGTCGAACATCGTCCCCGCTGGTTTGGCTCCCATCAATGTTTAACACACAACAAAACATGAAAAAAGAAGCTGTTTCCATTCTCATCTGTAATTTAAGCATTCCTCTGTGTTATATCCAATCCGCGGTATCGCTCTGCGCTACACAAATGCTTTTGTTTGCTGGCTGTCATTGTGCTGTATTATTTAGAGGCAGAACAAACAGAAAGCCCTCGCTGTCTTCTTCTCCTCTTCCAAATTCATTTGAACACTGGCTCCTCAGGCCTGTCAGTGCATCTACCACAGGGATCAATTTCACCACTGCAAACCCACTGGATCAGATCAGATGGGACGCCCACGCTATCTTTATCTCTGTACGAGTACAGGCCCTCCGAGGAGCAGGGTGACGACATCTGTTGGGGGCTTTTCTTCTTCACACAAGATGATTTTGTGAAAGTTATCAGGAAAACTCTCTTTTTAAAACTTTCTGATTAACTTTTAGGAGAAGAGGTTGCAGTTTAATATCCGTCTAAAGCTCCTTCATGTAATTGAAAAGAACATAAATGATGATGAGGGTTAAATGATGGGCTTGGAGACGTATTTGAGTCTCAAATTAATTTAAATTGCTGCGTGACATGCCCAGAGGTTCTGGGTCAGTATTTCCTTCTCCCTCCATCTCGTCCTCTGTCCCTGTTTAACCTACTATTTAAATAAAGAATTAGGAAATACAACAGAGAAGGTCGAAAGATACATTTTTGAGATGAATCTATATGAAACGTGTCACACAATCGCTCAAAGGAAGTTTTGTAAATTGAATTTTAAAATAGAATATCGATTAATCAATTAGTTTATCAAGAGAAAGTTAATCTGCAAATATTTTTAATTTTTTTTTCTACCAAAAATGCCAAAGATTTGATGGTCCCAGCGAGGATTAGCACTCAATATCTTTGGGTTTGGGGCTGTTGGTCGGACAAAACATTTTTGAAGATCTTGGCCTTTTGTAGGATGTAAAATTTTATTCTCACTAATTTCTGACCAAACAATTAATCGATTAATTAATAGTGAAGATCCTCGTTAGTTGCAGCCCTAAAATGGAGATTGACACATCATTGTAGCCATAATATTGGAGGAACTGGTTGTCCCACAATATTTTAAATATAGAAATTAGGGCTGTCAACGTTAACGCGTTAACGCAGAATCGTTTTAACGGCACTAATTTCTTTAACACAATTGATGTTTTGGAGGTTGTAGCAGGCTCAGCTTTAAAGCTAGAGTGAAAATACTGGCATCATATGAAACTACAAAACCAAATGGATCTATTGGTACCAACCATGTCATACTAGCTTGACCTTTGACCTCAAGACCCACGGGTCTCACCCCCCACGAGACTGACAGCCCTAATAATATCATATAAAAATGAGCTATAAAGTCTATAAACTTTGTGATAAATGGAGAGAAACGTCTATATCAAATGTAGTTTACCCTTGAAATGTTAAAAACTAGACGATAAAATGTGATAAAGAGCTGGATATTACTTAAATAATGGCCGAGTACATAATCTGAGTAAAACTAAACCCAAGTAGTAAATAAGTTAGTGAGTAGTGAGTCTGTCTGTGTTGTGAATGAAAGCTGTGTTCATTTGTGTCACACTAACAGAGTTTGAAAGCATTCAGATGATTAAAACATTTATTAACCAGCCTCATACAATAAATTATTCATTTGGACGGCTCGTTTTTAAAAATCATGTCTGGTACATAGCTTACATTATTATTATAATATTAATAGTATTATATTAGCATTAAAGCATGAATTATTGAGGATTATGGTTATATTGAATGTCTAGGACTGGGTGTTATGGTTGTGGGCCAATCACATTAAATATTAGAAGAAGAGCTTGTGTTGATTGACAGTTAACTCAATGCTCAGATTTCCAAAGACTTTGGAATGAAAGCAATCGTTTATTAATGTTAACGACGTGATTCACTCAATAAATCTCAAATGTAGAAACCTGGACCACATTTAAACTCACTAAAAGTAGTTTGGGTGTTAATGGTGCAGTGTGTGCACGGGAGTTATGTGTTTTATGTGTATTTAAATGTGAATTCTTTGTCATATTTGTGCACTTTTCCTCTACCACCACCATCAGGTCAAAATTGTGATTTCTCTAATAAGTTGGTTTATGATCAAATTCCTGCAGAACTAATGACATTCCCATCTGCCTCAGGTGGTCTTTGCTAATTAGCAAATGCTAGCATGCTAACATGCTAAACTAAGATGGTGAACATGTTAAACATTATACTTGCTAAACATCAGCATGTTTGCATTATCAGGAGTTTGCTGCCCTGCATTTCACTGAACAACAAAACAAAACCTTTGAGTATTAAATCTAAAGACATGTATGTAGTTGTCAAATATAAATCCTGCACGCAGTATATATACAGTACATACGGATATATACAATATATACATACTGTATATATAGACATTAGGGCTGTCAGTCAATTAAAATAGTTAATTGTGATTAATCGCACATATCTGTTGTAAAAAAAAAAAAGTACCTTAAAGGGAGATTTGTCCTGAGAGTTTTTCCTCACCAAAATTTAGCGCAAGTTTGGAGCGTTATTTAACCTCCTTCACGACAAGCTAGTATGACATGGTTGGTACCGATGGATTCATTAGGTTTTCTAGTTTCATATGATACCAGTATCTTCACTCTCGCTTTAAGACTGAGCCCGCTACAACCTAAAAATCGCAAGTTGCGTTTATGCGTTAAAGAAATTAGTGGCGTTCGCGTGAAGTTTGACAGCCCTAATATATTTATATATCTACACCTATTTTGCCAGCTACTTGTATGTACATAATGTTTATTTTTACCTCCCTTTGTTCAGCTTTGTAGCTGTATGACTATTTCTATCTTCCTGTTAATTGTTCTGTGTGTAAGTACATTGAGAGCGACTTAAACCTGAGTCAAATGTCTACACATACTTGGCCAATAAGTTATAAATCTTTGGTGTATATATATATTGTGGAGATATTAGGCCTGGAGGTGCATAAAGACGTGGGCAGCAGAGATGTGCATGACAGGAAAGGAGACACAGACAGAAGGCAAAATATGAGAAGATACTGTATGTTTTAAACATGAAGTTTTATGCAGCGCCGGCGATGAAGTCGTGGGCACCGTTACAGAAACACACTCACAGAGAGAGTGTGTTCTAATCCCTACAGGCCCCGGGGCCTCGCTCTCAGGCCCCTCAGCTGGGTGACAACAAACCAGCCTCTCTGATTTATGGAAATGCAGATGGGCTTTTTATTATGCCTCCTGCTGACACACACACACACACACACACACACACACACACACACACACACACACACTTCCTTCTCTGTTCGGCTAACGGGAGGACAAAGGAGGTCAAACACTAAGAAATGTGTCAACTCTGCAACCGAAATGGTGATTAGATTATGGTCTGTGTCTGTGTGTGTGTGTGTGTTTCGGGCCTGTGCATGAAGACATCTTGATATTTAATTGCTGTAATTAACTCGTTTAAAGACACAATAAATTATACAGTATTTTAAGCAGCAAATAATTCATACGCAGGTCAGTGTGTCGGCTGCATGTGAATATTTGTATCTGTCTGTAATTATGGGTTTTCCTGAAGAGTAGCCTGTTTAGAAGTATTTAAATAAGTAAAAGTCCACAAATATTATCAGCAAAATGCAGAAACCTGGCCCCTGTGACTGATATGTTATTAAATATTACTTATATTACAATATATTGATATTGTTTTTCAAATATGAGAAATATAAGATACAATTCAAGGACGGAAATCCTCCAGATCATTTCAGGTCACAGTCTCCTTAATCTCTATAAACGGATATCTGCATATGAACGTACAATCTGTCGGCAACGGAACAAGATTTGGTATTGGAAACGTTCTGGTTTCTGTTTGTAGTCGGAGTAGTATTGACCAATCACGTTCGAGCACGCTTTGGTTGAACGCAGGTAAACAGTCCGTGTGGAGAGCAAAAGAGGCAGAACGCATCGGCCGAAATGCGTTCTGGGAACCCACCGGCTATCGACTGACGATGATTTAGTATTTTATTTGTTTAAAGGTGCTAAATGCAAGATTGGGAGCATTTCTATTGACGCTAACAGCGTTGACAGAGCTAACAGTGTTAACCTGGGGTGGAATCGGAGGATGGGTGTTACGCTTCCGCTTCAGTAAGGACAGCGTTATCAGCTGTAACCGCCGTATGAGAGCAGTTCCGAGCGGCGGCTGTGAGCGAGCCAGTGGGGCGCCTGGCGATGTCAACAAAGCACAGAGAAGCTCTGATTACAACACACACACACACACACAGAGGGAGACGGACTTCATTCTCTGTTCAGGAAGACATTACTCTGTTATATCTTTACATAGACAATAGTTGTTTGATGCTACGTATAGAGAACCTTTAAAATGAGCTTGTAAACTGGCTACTTGTGAAACAATCTGGTCATACACGTCGTCTCTCAACTCCAACTCCAGTTTCGAAGTTGCTAATTGGACTGTAAACAGCGAGCAGCACACTGAAAAGGAAGTCTTGGCTCGGATGTCCGCTGGCTACACTAGAACCCCAGAAATATACAGTAGCCCCTTACCCCCCCATAGGCTTATCAGTCATGAGACCGATAGCTGATGGGTTTCAAGATTGTGGCCACAGCCTCACATGGTAATATTATCCCAATTCTACCAATGCTACCTACTCAGGTTCATTTCATTTGCAGTCAACTACACCTAAACAATCAAAATCACACAGTTGGTCTGATTTGGAATCTGTTTATTTGCTTTTGACCTTACAGGGTTTAGGTGAAGTGCTCACATTTTAACAGTGAAGGGTTACACAGGCTATTGTTTGTTATATTAATCATTTGTTTCTTTGTCTTTGAGTTGCCGTGGTTGTTGGGGGAGGTTCCTTCCTGGTGGAGCAAAAGGCGTGGCTGAGGACTCTTAGGCCTAGTTGTCGTTCTCAAAAAGAAATCTTGTTCACACGAGCACGGTTTTAAAAAAAATCTCTGGTCAGATGAAAACGTAAAAACATGATAATAACACACTGGCAACGGGGTCTGTGTTGTGGGAGTGTTGCATTGGATAAGTAGCAGTGACCTCTGTAACTGTACATTTATGTATAAACATGTGAAAAGTCCTGTTAGCAGGTTATTTGGCCACGTCCGCTGTTCATGGATGTATTTATGCCGCCATTGCACAGCATGTCTCCTCATTAGTGACGCTTCACAAAGGAGATAACGGGGAACGCTCTGACGTTACAAACCAAAAACTCTGTTTTCCTGTCTACACTGAAAGCAGCATTTGTTCAAAATCGTTCTTTGACATCTGCATGACTTCAATCTGGAATCACATGCAACATGATCAAGAATTAAATTTCCAACTGAGCTCAGTATTGTTTTCTGGGGGGGGGGGGGAACGATCAGAGGTGTGACACATCATCTAAATGAGATCATATGTGCATTTATTTCATTGTGCTGAATATTCATAACTCCACAAATGATGTGTGTCACAGAAGGAGAGCGAGAGATCACGGTGGGGGGAAGGTAAAGGTGCAAAAACACACTGCTTGGTTTCCATTATCATCCATACCATAATCCCCTCTGTGAGAGAGACTCCCTGTCAGTGTTTAAACAGGAACAAAGGGAGAAATAAAAAGCTTGTCCACACACTTGTGAGATAAAAACACATCATTCATCCTCCGTTCCCGTGGTGACGCCTCTTCCAGCTCCTCAACACTTAAATATAAGAGCTCTCACCTCAATCCTCTCTCTCCTCCTTTTTTATGCTCTCTACTATCCATCCTTTCTTCACTTCAATTTCTTTTCTCTTCCCCCCCTCATCCTCTCCGGAGTGCTCTTCATCCCCCCCCCCCCCCAGTCCTCGGTATCCTCCCCTTCTCTCTCATCTCATCCCCTCATCCCCTCATCCCCCGCCCCTCAGCGCTCAGTGATTAATGCGAGTTTTAATTGTCATGCTCACTTTTATGCTCATTAAAGTGTATTATGCAGCAGTTAGGGTATTAAAGTTCAGCGAGAAATTTCATGCATACTGATGAGAATGCAAATGAGCCCAGCGTGAACGGATACTATGGTTTGTGTTGTGCATGGTGCGTGTGTCTGTGTGTGTGTGTGTGAGTGTGTGTGTGTGTGTTTGATTATCCCCAGGAGTGAGCCAGAGTGTCATTATCACCCGTACTAGCCATCTTAGCCGAGCAGAGAGTCCATCCATGGAAATCATGTTAATGGGAGTCTTAAAGCATTCTTTATGCCTGAATACCTGAATAGTATTTAACATATTATGATGCTGGATGTTGTCAAGAAACGCTGCCTGGGTTTTATTCAGTGATTTACAATAAACTCAAGTTACCCTTTAGTCCTGTACAGTACATACAAAATAAAACTGTAAAAGTTGAAATTGAAGGTTTAGCATTGATATCTGCTACAAGATGTGTACTGTAGACGTGCCGTTTATAGTGATAATGAGGTTAAAAAAGCAGCTATGTAGCAATAGCTTGAATAATATATGCATTTTTCTTAACAGTATATGCTAACATGATAATTAGGGCTGCACAATATATCGTTTTTTTATCATCAACTTGCGTGATAAATACATTGTGAAAGACTGCGATATTGCACTCAGGGATTTTTTGACTTGGTTGACATGACAATCCATCCAATAGTTGTGAGATATTTCACTCAAAATCACAAATATAAACCTCCTAGTGGCTCTAGAGGAGAAGTCAGAGGATCACCAACATCCGTCCGTAGGATTCATAATAGTAATGCAATCCATCCAGTAGTTGTTGATATTTCAAAGTGGTGGACGGACAGACTAAGACGCCGCTAGCATGGCTAAAACGATGAGAGATAGCAGCAGCAGCAGCAGCAGCGTGGTGTAATAAATGAGGTGTCTTGATGAAAACTCTCAGCGAAGCAACGATAAGAAACGTATTAACATAATGAGCGTCTGAAATTTAAATGTAATACAATGAGAGAGAAATGCCTGAAAGATGAATATAAAGTCAGTTGTTAGAAGGTGACGGTGTGTGTCTGTATTGCTGTCTTCCTCTCTCTCTCAGCCCTCCTGCTGTTCCCACCACGCTGAGTGAATAGGCTCAGTCATTACTGCGCCTCTGCTGCGCTGTCTGCAGGGTGAAATGAGACAATAGTAAAGATTTTCAACCAGGGGGCCTAAATCATTTACACAGCATGGAGCAAGTGTGCTGAAATGAGGCTGCTGATAAGCCGGTCCTGCAGCAGCAGCAGGTGGTACTGTAACTGGAAGAGCAGGGGAGGAAAGCAGACACATAAACTCATTACAGTGACAAACAGTCAGAGTGTTTCTGCATCAATGAAACTGTTTAAAATCAGGACTGAAATGTTCCCCTGGTGCTGATCAAACAGAGATATCTAACATCTTTCAAACTTTACTGTTGGAGATAAACTCAGTGTTATTGTGTGGATGGATGTTAGAAGTACGGCTGCAACTAACCATTATTTTCATTGTCGATTAATATGTCAAATATTTTCTCTATTAATTGATTAGTTGTTTGGTCTATTAAATCGTGAAAAATCAGTGTTTCCCAAAGCCCCAAGATGACGTCCTCAAATGTCTTGTTTTGTCCACAACTCAAAGATACTCAATTTACTGTCATAGAGGAGGAAAGAAACCAGAAAATATTCACATTTAAGAAGCTGCAATCAGAATCAAAATTACTCAAACTGATTAATTATCAAAATAGTTGGTGATTCATTTAATAGCTGACGACTAATTTTATCGAGTTTATTGATTAATTGTTGCAGGTTTAGTCATTTTACAAGAAAAAAATACAAAATAATAGCTAATTTCAGCTTCTAATTTGTTGCTTTTCTTTGTCTTATTTGATAGTAAACTAAATATATGTGACTTTTGGACTGTTGACCAGACAAAACAAAGCTTTTGGAAACATTATATTGAGCTTTGGAGACATTATAATGGAAATGTTTCACCATTTATAGATTAAATAAGAGTTTTTAATGTTTCATATATGCGTTTAGGGCTGCAACTAACAGTTGTTTTCATTGTTGATTAATTTGTTGATTATTTTCTTGATTAATCGATTAGTTGTTTGGTCTATAAAATGTCAGAAAATGGTGAAAAATGGCCATCAGTGTTTCCAAAAGCCCAAGAAGACGTCATCTAATGTCTTGTTTTGTCCACAACTCATTTGATATTCAGTTTGCTGTCATAGAGGAGGAAAGAAACCAGAAAATATTCACATTTAAGAAGCTGCAATCAGAGAATTTTAACTCTTTTTTTTCCTTAAGAAATTACTCAAACCGATTAAATATAATAGGAAAACACTGACAGGGAACATTTTACTGACACATCAATACTTTTACTTTAAGTACTTAAAGTAAATTCAACTGATAATACTGACATGCTTCAGTAAGGTTTTGAATGCAGGACCTTTACTTGTAGTGGAGTATTTTCACAGTGTGGTATTAGTACTTTTACTGAAGTAATGGATCTGAATACTTCTTCCACTACTGAAGGTTTATATTTCAGCTCTCTAACCTCAGAGGTACTGCTTGATAACTATGTACTGTATGATTCCTAGCATTGTTGTTTTGGGCCCCCGAATCCTTCACCCTCACTTCCATGCATCCATTGAACCACATCCAGCGTCCAAAGTGCATTTCACTTTTAACCGTCTACGTCACATTTTTCAATTTAACTTTCCCTCAGGCTACGAAACACCAGAGACCAGATTAGCTCCTCTTTTCTTAAAGCTCCATTAATCAATATTTCTCATATTAACACTAAATCAAACTACTTCATGTAATGTGAAAGAACCCGCAGAGAATCGTCACCCAGCTTTTTAGCCACTTTAGCCTAATTTACTGTGTGATTCAGTCTCAGTATACGCTCAGCAACCTGGTTTCCAGCTGCAGACAGATGTTTTCGGCTGATAAATTTACTACCTGACACAGTTAGAGACTCACTGGTGAAAAGAGTGGAACATCTAGCAGCACATGTTTTTCTTATAAGTTGGTGGAAATCAAACCAGAGCTAAAAGGAGAATGAATACTGACCTTGGTGTTTGTCAGGTGGCCATAAACACGACACTGAAGGAATGCTAAAGCAGATGTGGAAGAAATATTCAGATACTTACTTCAGTAAAAGAAGCCAGTCTCTGAAAATACATTACAAGTAAAAGTCTTGCATTGAAAACATTACTTTAGTACAAGTAGTATTATCAGCAAATATACTTTAAAGTATCAAAAGTAAAAGTACTATTGAATTTTCTCTAACTCTCCACCAGAAAGCAAAAAATCAAACCTTTTGCTCAAAGTAAAAGTAGCAATACAACAATGTAGAAATACTCTGTAAAAGTCCTGTATTCAAAATCTTACTTAAAGGGACTATATGTAAGAATCAGAAATGTCTTGTTAACAGCGACACCTGTGGCCGTTAAGTCAACAAAGTCAGCGTCGGGCTCGCGCTTGTGCTCGCTCTACATAGACATGAACGAGCATCGCTCAAAACAGTGAGGCGACACACGTCAGCTAAAACCACAAT
>CAKAKR010063205.1:0-16044 GCA_916700685.1 Adelosebastes latens
GGTCTTGGTGTCTTAATGTGGTATTTTGGAGGGATTATTGATCATTTTTATCAATTCTCCAGTGGTAAAAAATGGTTAAATTTAGCACCAAATCTGTGTAACAAATGGTATCAACCCAAAAATCGCTACAACAACTTATGAACAACTAGAACAACTTGACACACAGTGCTGAGCCGCATCTCAAATTAATCTTCAGGTTCCAGCTTTCAGATGATGTACAACACTTCTATGTGACATCTACTGTTGACCTGCTATCTCCCCCTAAAGACCCCCTGGACCCCCCTAAAAAAGACTAAAACGGGTCTATTGTGGAGGGTTGTGGAGGATAAAGTGACAAAATGTAGCATAGTCAAAACAGCCAGAATGCAGATTGTGGATCAAATCATTCCAGCACTAGTAAAAAAAAATCAATCATTTGTTAGATAACAGCAGGTAAAGTTAGATATGGTGTTCTTTGGCAGCCTCACCCATCTTCTTGTAGTACTCCTCCCAGGCCTTGGTGTAGTCCGGCTGGCCCCCCGGCGTCTGAGCGGGCTGGGTCTCCTCCCCTGAAGTTTGGGCCCCTCCGGCCGGATTAGCCAGGTACTGGGCTGGCACAGCCCCCGACGGCTGCTGGTAGTACTGAGCGTAGTAGGCCGCCCAGGCCGCGTTGGGGTCATTGGCTGCTGCCTTGCCTAGAAAAGACGCAGGGTGGAGGGGGTGAGGTCCTCATAGGGTGAGGGTGAGCCCCTGCTACTGGCCTGGAGACCGGGCTTGGAGACCAGGGGGGAAACAGAGACAGGGTTAGCCAGAGCTGACAGACATCTTATTACAACATTTCCATCACTACTCCTGTTGACCTTCACAGATTCAGAAAAGGAAAATGTCATTAGGAGGGTCTACAGTCAAACCTCCAGCCCGGGGTGAGAGGACCGTCGTCGGGTTTTGAGCCAACAATCATAAAAATATACACATTGATCCCTGAAAACCAGGAGAGGCAGTGAGGTCAAAGGTGACTCACTGGGGTCATGGGGTGCCTGGGGCTGCCACTGCTGGAAGGTGTTGCTCCAGCCCTGGGGGGTGTACTGGTGAGGACCTGGAGGACCACCACTGAGGACAAAAGACCTCATTAATCACCTCTCAGGATCATCACGCCGACACCGTAAAGCTATACAAACAGCTGCACATTAGCCGTAGCTACTCACTGTGGCGGTCCGGGCGCCCCGGGCGGTCCAGGGTTGTATGGGTTGGGGTTGTAGGGACCCATTGGACCAGCAGGACCTGGTCCACCTGGCCCCGGGCCCACAGGACACAGAGGACCCTGGAACACATGACGCAAATCACACATCAGAGGAAGAAGCAGAAAGAAAAAGAGTCCTGTCATGACATGTCACTGAAGATAAGATAACGGTTAAGTGCCTCGATCTTCTCCTCGATGAGCTGCTTGGCGTGGTCGATCTGCTGCGGCGAGCCCCGAATGATGAAGAGCTTGAAGTTGGGGTCTCCGTTGGGGGGCGGCTGTCGAGAGATTTCCACAAAGGCCCCCGTCTGCTGGTTGATGGACTTGACGTTCTCGCCTCCCCGGCCGATCACGAGTCCACACTTGTGGGCGGGAATAGAGAAGGTCATTTCCCCTCCGGGGGGCCCCCAACCGCCTTGTCCCCCACCTCGGCCCCTGTTGCCTGCAGGCATGCCTGGAGGACCCGGGGGACCCTGTGGGTGGAGGAGAAAGAAAGCCTCAGTACTATAACATAATACAGTATGTTACTGCTGATGCAAACATGCTTAGAAGCTAAAAATGTACGCTGCCATACATTAACCGTTATCCACGTATGATACTTTACTACATTGTAGTCAGTCTACGAGTGAACACAAGCATGTTTTAGAAGATGTGGGATAGAAAGTGATCCGTACCCCCTGTCCCTCCTCCCTGACCCTGATGCTCTGCAGCAGGTCGTTGATGATCTGGGCGGCGTGCTCGCAGCGGTCAGGCGGGCCGCTGACGTGGGCGACCTTATCTGGACCCGTCCCGTCATCTGTAAAACAGATTTAAATCTGCGTGAAGTGCAGACTCAGTCAGTGACCGCCCTCTGCGGTGCAGCCAAAAATGGACAACAGTGTTATTGCTCTGGTGTGTCGTGTCTTTCATTTTACATTTATCATTCTGTAAAAGACAAACGTAGGGGGACTACGAGTGTCGTTTACATTTTGGCTTACTGTGTCAGTGGCATCAGACATCAACCATTTCATGTTGTCTTGACGCTGATGAGAACCTGAATGTGCTGTTCATGCAAAATAAATAACTATATTTGTATAAATGCAACCAGTTTTTATTCTTCTATTCATTTTTGTTGGTATTTATTTATTATTTTTTTTCTTTTTTCGTTGTGATTTATTATCACTATTTACTTTGTTTCTCTTTATTTTTATTTTATTCTATTTATTTATTTATTATTAATATATTTTCTTCCCTATTTAGTTTTCTCTATTTAGTTTTTATTTATTTTTGTTTATTATTATTCCAATTCTATTTTTTTATTCTTTTATTTCAATTTTTAACTTTATCTCTCATTTTTATTTTATTTCTATTTATTTATCTAATTATTTATTCTTTTTCAATTCCTTTTCTATATTTATCTTCTCTTCTCCCCTAATATAAGTATAAATAAACATGTTATTTTTCCTCCCTGTACATATATGTATTTTTTGGGCCTATGGACGAAATATATTAGTCATTCCTACTTAATGGAACAATGTATGGACATTGTGGGGATGCCGAAGCTCACGGACTGCCTCCTAAGGACACTTATGACCCTGTTGGTTCTTAATACATGTGATTTTGCTGTACGACTGTACCTGTTGAAAAAAGAAAATTAAATACATGCAACCAGGATCATGAAAGTCATCCTACCTTGTTTGAACTGTATCCTAACTCCAGCATCATTCTGGATTTTCTTAATCATCTCTCCGTTGCGCCCGATGACCACACCGACCGAGTGTCTCGGCACAGGGATCTGAATGGAAAACAGAAATAAAAAATTGGTTCAAAGACCACTAATCCCACTTCTAATCTCGCTCCCCACACACACACACACACACACACACACACACACACACACACACACACACACACACACACACACAGAGAGAGAGAGAGAGAGAGAGAGAGAGAGAGAGAGAGAGAGAGAGAGAGAAACTCACGTCCACGCCTCCTCCCATTCGGGAGCCGAAGTCATTTCTTTCGCTGAAGCCGCCGTGGTCTCTCTCCCTAAGGATCTCCTGCACCATCTCCTGGGCTTGCTGAAAACATGAAACGTGATTACGGTTACAACTCGGCACACACAAATTCATGTTGAACTTGATTTAAGAGGATTTCATAAACGCACCTGGACTTTGTAGGGATCTCCGATAATGCGCAGGGGCTTGTCGACGTTGGGTCCCTGAGAGGCGTCCTGGATCAGGATCATCTTCACCCCTGCACGCTCCTGGAATATCACACGATTAAAGATTATGGTTATGTGCATCTTCATGGTTTGACACTATAGACCAGGGGGGCTCCAAACAGTTTCAGGAGAGGCTCAGTAATGCAAGTGAAAAAATATTACTTTAGTTATCAAAAGAAGATCACAGAGAAAGGCCTAAATGTGTGTGATTTAGTTAAAGACATAGTTCAGACCTTTTTTTATGTATTTGGTGTAGTCTGACGTTATGTCAAACAGCAATATTAGGCTATCTTGGCTCAACTGTTGCTTGTCTAATGGATCAAATAAGATAATCATGATCCCATAGACATCCAGGAATTGAGCGAAACTAAGTAAGTAAACATAGGGGGGCTGACGGGGCGCCTTTTTTGAAGCTTTGTCTGAGGGGAGGCCCACAGTCTCAGTCACTGAACTGCTATAGAGTATAAAAATCTATATTTTCCTTGCTCTACTTTTTCATACACTCACCGGCCACTTTATTAGGTACACCTTGCTAGTACCGGGTGGTCTTCTGCTGCTGTAGCCCATCTGTTTCAAGGTTGGACGTGTTGTGCGTTCAGAGATGGTATTCTGCATACCTTGGCTGTAACGAGTGGTTATTTGAGTTACTGTTGCCTTTCTATCATCTCCAACCACTCTGCCCATTCTCCTCTGACCTCGGACATCAACAAGGCATTTCCGTCCACACAACTGCCGCTCACTGGATATTTTCTCTTGTTCGGACCATTCTCTGTAAACCCTAGAGATGGTTGTGCGTGAAAATCCCAGTAGATCAGCAGTTTTTGAAATACTCAGACCAGCCCGTCTGGCACCAACAACCATGCCACGTTCAAAGTCACTTAAATCCCCTTTCTTCCCCATTCTGATGCTCGGTTTGAACTTCAGCAAGTCGTCTTCACCACATCTAGATGCCTAAATGCATTGAGTTGCTGCCATGTGATTGGCTGATTAGCTGTTTGTGTTAACAAGCAATTGAACAGGTGTGCCTAATAAAGTGGACGGTGAGTGTATATCAAACTAAAGACACCGCACAGCAAAAATGGCAAAAAAAATTCTTGTTTGAGTTCAGTAAAACTATCTCCGAGTCCACATCCGTCAAGATAACTACAGTCTCTAACATGCAACAGCAATAGAAATACATGCATATATATGTATACCTGCAGCTGTTTGATAGTCTCTCCTCCCTTGCCAATGATAAGACCAGCTTTGCCAGCTGGAACCATCATCTCGTGCACCGTGCCGTTCTGCCCGTTGGTGGACTCGTGATAAGAGGACGGGGGGGTGCCCCTCCCTCGGGACACTATCTCCTCCAACAGCCTCTTGGCATTCCTAGCCGGGGGGAGAGATGACATCAGTTACTCCACATCCATCTCACAAAATCATGTAATTATAGTGAACTAAAACTGGACCTAAAATGGAAATAAGCAGTGAAAAATATTTTTAGTAAACTAAAACTAAATAAAAACCATATCCTTTAAGAAAAACTAAAGTGAAACTATATTTCCTGGTTAAAAATTAATAAAATAAAAATAAAAATGAAGGTAAATTCACTTCAATTTTAGTTTTTGTAAGCTGTAATATATCACTACATGAATTTCCATCATGACATTGAACCACAGAAACTGAACAGACTTGACCTTCCAGGAGACGGCGTTATGAGGCAACATTAAACATTAAACATTACGGCCATTCCTACACATTTCTACAACCATGTATTTTATATGTATATGTAGCTACATACTTCTACTACTTATACCTAACCTACCCTAACAAAAACAAACTAAAACAGACATATCTAATGCACATACACGTTTATAAATCTGATGCATCAGTAGCAATCATGGTTTGAAGAAATAATAACAGTAGAAAACAAAACTGCATACAATTTTATAAAAATGTAATAAAATAAAATGTCTGTATTCTGTAGGGGGGAGATACTGTAAAAGTTAATATATATAAAAAATAAAACTAAACCTTTCTGAAAAACTGAAATTAAAACTAGCAAACTCACTTTGAAAACTAACTAAAATAAAATAACATCAAAAAGTCAAAACTAAAATAAAATAAAAACTATTTGGAAATTCTAAATGATTATAGCCTTTGTACACAGTGCGACTCACTTCATCATAAGTAATCATTTCTGATGCTTCCACATAAAACAACAATGAACCTGTTTCCATTAAGTCTGATACTTACTGTATGGAGTCTTGGGAACCTGTGAGAGAGACGCTCCTGTCTGGAAGGCCTCCGCTGTCTGGACACACACATACAGTACATACGTCACAACATATGAGTTCAAAAACTATAATAAGAATGTAAAACTGTGGATAACTGCTTAGGCGAGAAGTACCTGGAGCTATCTGAACCTTGCAAGCTGACTCCTGTTGAATCTTATTGATCTGTTCACCTCCACGACCGATAACTGGGGACGAAGAGAGAGTGTGTTGTTGGTAGGTCACATATCTGTCTCATATCGTAGAAACAAGAGTGGCATCAATGTGTGCTAAAACAGAGCTGGGCTGCACTCACTGAGTCCCACCATGCTGTCTGGTACACTGTACTCCTCTGTGCAGGTGGCGGGCCTGACACCATCATCAGCAAGCGAGGAGGACAAAAAAAGAGGAAACAAATCAAACAATATCAGAGATTTTCTAGTTGCATTTTTTGCTCGTTTTTGTCTACTGCCGTGATACAAACGGGCCATAATTTTAACATAAATCTCACCTTTGTTGTGCAAGAGCAGCGAGCTGTGCACCAATAGCTGAGATGGGACAGAAAAACAGAAAAAAGAGAGAGAGAGAACACAGAGCAAGGGAGAGGTTTTGGATTACTGATGGGCTGTGACACACAGACAAGGGTAACAGGGGTAAACTACTGGAACAGGAGCACTGCACAATTGGAAGTCTATATTAAATATTAGTGTCAACTGTGAGTTATAAATGTCACAAAGTAAACAGAGCATAAAGTAGCAGGATGAACTCACACAATGCATTGGCTGAATCCAAGTCACTCTGTGCAGCCAGCTTCTTGCTCTCCGGTTCATCTGTTAGGTGAGGAAATGACAGATATCTACTGCACAGAGAACACCATCTGCATCTAAAGCCATCACATCAAGCGTGCAATATATATACAGAGGTGGTTAACATTTATATTTATGCATTTGACAGACGCTGACGCACTGAGCAGCGCAGTCATACCTGCGTCCTCCAGCTGTCGTTTCTGTGCAGTGAATGGGAAGCCATCTGACGTGGTGTTATTGTTCACGGGAGGACAGGCGTCACCTCCGATCTTAGCTGCAATCTGAAATACGGGCGTAAAATTCACCGTGAACTGTGAGAAACACTGATTGGACAACTGTGACCCTCAAGTGTTTTTTTTTTTATTGTTTTTTTTTTTGCAGACATGGCAAAGGTCATTTTATCAAATGTAGAACATAACTCAGCGTCCGTGACATGAAATAAAAAACAGAAAAAGGACCCACACCCTGTTGGTCTCGATCACACAAAATAAAAATAAAAAATATATATAAATAAAAAAAAATAATGAAAAAAAATGTAATAAAATAAAATAAAAAGTAAATAAATAGAAAATAAAATAATAAAAGAGAAAAAAATTCTATGAAATCAAATAATGGATTTAGCTTAAAAAAAGGAAATAAAGGACTGTCTGTCTGTCTACCTACCTACCTGTCTGTCTGTCTATCTACTTACCTGTCTGTCTGTCTACCTGCCTACCTGTCTATCTCTCTCACCTACAGTACCTACCTGTCTGTCTGTCTACCTACCTACCCGTCTATCTCTCTCACCTACCTACCTGTCTGTCTGTCTGTCTACCTACCTGTCTATCTATCTCTCTCACCTACCTACCTACCTGTCTGTCTATCTATCTACTTACCTGTCTGTCTGTCTACCTATCTACCTACCTGTCTGTCTACCTATCTATCTGTGTATCTATCTATTTATCTATTATAATTTGGATATCTCTATATGATCCATATAACGTGACAGTAGCTATTGTTGGTTGTTATTATATAACAGTTAGCTGCATCACTGTTATATCAACCAGTTAACACACTTCATTTACTTAAACATCTTCTGTTAGTGATGTCACAGCCATAGCTAGCTGACGTTACAACCAGCAGTGACATGACGTCACTAACGAACAACCGTTAACCGGTAAATATAACAGAGATCACAATATCAGAGAGTCAACACCGTTAGCCCTCTAGCTAACCGGTTAGCTAGCCTCCTGTCTCCTGTCCCCGGTGTGCCTGTCTCCTGTCTCCTGTCTCCTGTCTGTCCCCGGTGTGTCTGTCTCTTGTCTCCTGTCCCCTGTCCCCTGTCCTCTGTCCCCGGTGTCTCCTGTCTCACCTGTCGGGCCCGCTGCACCGCGTCCATGAACGCGTCCTTCTTGATGCCTCCGGCTCCGGTACCGAGGGAGAGAGAGAGAGGAGCCGGTCCATCGGGAGGAGGCACCGCGTTGTACTCCGACATGTTGACCGGCTGACAGGCCGAGCAGAGAACCGGGAGGAGCAGCAGAGGACCGGGGGATCGGGAAGGAACGGAAGGAACCGGAGACACTACGGCAGCCGGGAGGGTCAAGGTGCATTCGCGTTTTTTTAGCTCTCCATGTTATCATGTTCTAATATCTGGGGGAAAGAGTTACAACTAATTCGTGTTTGCTTTAATTTCATATTGTTTAATTTGGAGCAAATTATTTTCTATAGGACTTTTATTTTATAAACAGTACATCTAGCATTGCGGAGGCTTTTATTTTGTATTAACGCATACAGGTGCATTGTAGTGATGGGAATTCCGGCGCTTTTTAGTGATCCAGATCATTTGGCTCACCTCACCAAGAAGAGCCCTAATAGTTTGTCGATGTTAGTGTTTACAGTTTTTCTCAATCGCTTTGGCTCATTATTCAAACAGTCTTAACAGTCTCTAAACTGTAAGTGCAACCTTCACAACTGTTTGATGGGGCTTCACAACTTTATTGCATGTTTGCAAAAGGTAGTAACTCAGCCAAAACACTTCATTCATGCTTCTAAACCCAGTTATTGTGTCAGTAAGTTGGCCACCAAAATGAAAAGTTGTTCTGTCATCTTGTGAGCCGTACTGCTCAAAACTTTTAGTTGTTTTTTTTCCACCACGGCAGTCAACCCTGGAGATCTGTGTTTTGTTTACTTTTTGACTGCTCACTGTAATATACAAGAATGTCAGTTTTGTCTACAGTAGCTGAATGCTGTCATATATCACACTGAGCTTGTTTAGATGTTTCAACAGTAGGTCAAAGTTTACTGGGAACAGTCAATACTGTAGAAGCTACACAGAAAAAAAGGATATGCACATTTGTATGTATACAGTAAATTTATTTGTTTACCAACGTGTTATAAACAGAAAATTCACCTTTGATCTTTCATGTAAAGTCATATACAGTCAACATAAATTTTGCCCCAAAAAGGGCATAAAAAAACCAACAACAACCCTGCAACAATGATCAAACCTTCGTTATTTAAGTTCAAAAACAAAAAATTGTACTTTCTCATCATAGATATGTATGGAATATAAATATACATGCATGTCTGACAGATTTTGATAATTGAATGGATAATTTTGCATGTGACGGCTCAAACGATGAAAGAATGTTTAGAAGTTGTGAAGAGGACGACAGTTTTTCAACTCATCAGTTTTGATCAGCAAGATATGTGCAAGAGGTTATTGTGCTGACTCTTTTGCACATGTGCCAAAACACGTGCATTTTGCTTAAATGAAAGAGAAATTCAAATAGTTGTGAACAACAAACTAATTGTTCACAATTCAAGAATTGAGCCAAAGCGAATAGTAAGCCAATACAGTTCTACAGTTTCCACGTAACGTTTTTATGACACGCACAATACAGTAAACAATGAAAAATATAATCTCTGCATTTACATGATTACATAACATTCAATAAAGCTAGTCTTATAACAGTTTATTATTTCCCTTTAAAGGTCCCATATTGTAAAAAGTGAGATTTTCATGTCTTTTATATTATAAAGCAGGTTTAAGTGCTATATTATTACTGTTAAACTATCAAAACGCTCAATATACGGAGAAATACACACAGCCCGTATTCAGAAACTGTGCGTTTGAAACAAGCCATCAGGATTTCTGTCCATTTGTGATGTTACAAATATAAAATGCATAGATCATTACACGGTTTTAATCATAAACATTCTAAATATTCAGGCAGACAGTATGAGGAAAATAAAGTTGTTTTTTTAACATTACAGCATGTAAACATGTTCTAGTAGACACACAAACTATAAGTATGAACCTGAAAATGAGCAGGATTTGGGTCCTTTAACATAAAATAAACAGTATTTATGCTTGTTAAAAGATCAGGAAATTAGCTGTTCATCAGACATCAGAAACTACTGGATTTTATCCATTTTCTTGACAGCCTGCTTGTGTGTGCTACACATCTGTTTTGCTTAAAAAGAGTGCCTGCGTTGGGTTTCTACTGTGTGGACCCCGCCATGGCGAACAGCGTCGAACTTCATTTTGTTTTTTTCTGGGAAAAACCTAGTCACTGGGTGATGATTGTCGTCTGTCACGAGGCTTTCATCCATCATCTCCACGTGACTGGCAGAGGCGCTCATGCTGTCGACCCCGGAGGTGACATCAGAGTTCCCGACTCTGAGGCTCAGCCATTCAGCCACCCTGGCGTGGGCTCTTTGATTACAATATGAGCTCCCAACTTCTGAGTGAACTTCTCCGCTCACTGAAAACACAAGTTGAATGGTGTCATTCATAACAGCAATGCACATGTGTGACATTTTAAGGTGAGACACACCAGGTGAATAGGGTAACATAATTAACAAATAGATACCACCAGAAGAAGTGACGGACACGGAACTTTGTATATTGTTTGTTCGGAGCACATGTCTAAACAATACAGACCAATTAGCAGCCAATGGCGGCTAAAAGTATCACTACAAATAATCTCAAACCAGTGCATGAAAAAACAATGTTTTTGCCTGGGGTGTCTCGCCTTGAATTAATATTAAAAAATCCCTAGATTAAACCTGCAGTAGGCAGTATATTTTTGGCATAGTTGGGCAAAAATCCCATAATAACCTTTCAGCATATTGTAATTCAAGTGTTCTGAGAGAAAACTAGACCTCTGCACCTCCTCATGGCTCTGTTTTCAGGCTTTAAAAAATCTAGCCCGTGACAGGAGACTTTGATCAATCACAGGTCATTTCAGAGAGAGAGAGCGTTCCTATTGGCTGTGCTCCGGCTGGTGGGCGGTGCTTGGTATTTCCTCAACTTGATGTCAACATGGCTGCCGGGTCACAAACTTTCTCATTTTCCAGCTAAACAGTACACTACAAGATGATTCTGAGAACATTTGAGGAGAGAAATAAACATTACAGTAACAGAATATTGATTCATATTTGATCAGCGTTGCCTAGTTTGACCGTTTGATCGGAGTTTGCGATTTGATTGAAAGCTGCTCAGAGACGGCAAGGCTCCAGCTCGGCTCTGATTGGTTGTTTTCCTCCGGTCTGGGAAACCTCAAAGATGCCATTAGGAGCACCGGAGGACACATGATTGTCTCATGCACTACTGTCAGGATATAAAGACCGTTTTATAAAAATAACTTTTTTTTAATCACATTTGCTCCATTTCTACCCACTGCAGCTTTAATGGAGTAATATCAGACTCACTGCTTGGAAGGAAGGCTCCATCGAAGCTAGCCGCCATCTTCATGGATGGCACCGTTGGTTCCTCGGGCTCTTGCACTAAAGCTTTCAACATCCGGTCTATGAGCTCCTGCTCCCTCCTGTTCCACTCTTGCCAGGTCAGCGTTGGCTTCTGCTTTTGCCCCAATTTGTCTTCAGCGGCGAAGTGGTGGCCCTTGTTTCGCGTTATCATGTCAGTCATTTTCTGGAACACCTCCATGGCTGGAAAACCATCGCCAAAACGACTGCCGCTGAGAGCGTAGTACCTATACCCGCACTTTTCCACGAGCCGCTGTAGGGCTTTGCCTTCAGCGGCGATGTGCTCCTCAATGGACCTGTTGTTCAGCCAGTCTGCCCAGGTGAACAGCACCATGCAGTGTCTCCAAACTCTCTCGCCGAATGGCATCAAGAGCTTGAGCACCGCTCTGTACTCGTTCTCTGTAAAGGGTTTGGAAATGGGAACAACCAAGAGGAAAGCGTGAGGGCCCGGAGCACACATGGAGATGCTGCGCAGGACTTCACTCTTGAGCCGGTCGGATATCATCTCGTCTGCAAACCAGCCTGGTGTCTCAACGACTGAGATGTTTACGCCATACGCATTCCTTTCATGTTTCACACACACCGTGGTTCTTTGCTGACCCTGGAATTCCTAAATGACAAAACAAATCAAATGTTATCCTCCCAAAACCTAGAACCAATTCCTAGAATATTTCAGTTACGGCAGTAGATATTGGGTTACCTTCTTCATCCAAGCTGAGTCAAATAGATCGTCAAAAAGGATCCTGTTTCCTACCATACTCTTCCCCGACTCTTTTCTGCCAACAAGTACAACCCTCATGTCAGTGATTGGCTGCCTCTCACCTGGAAAAAAAATCTTTTCATCAGTAATAGTAATAATAACTAGGTCTAATAAAAGGTCTTATTGATAATTTTCAAAAAATAATAAATCCACAAAGCTTTTACAAAGGTGCCGAATAAAAGTATGGCTTTTCCGGAAATAAATTACCATGACATTTTTTGACGGGTCCAGAATGAATGTTTTGTTTATCTCTGTGGAAGATATTTGATGTTTGGTTTCCACTTCTAACAAGGCTTGTGAGACAATAGTAAAACCATGTTGGTATCACGTGGTATCTCTGGTCGTCAAAAACGAATAAATGGCTGATATCGACAGTTAGTGCCTGGCAACAACTTGTTGTGAAGTGAATGCAATGGAACGGGGGAGGGAGAATGTGACATCTAGTGGCTGAATGTTATCAATAGCATCTTTAACCGTATGCTAATTGTTTGATTACCTCTAAACAACTCTTTTAGTATTCTTTCTTGTCTTTGGGCCGTCTGCCTGATCCTTTTCGCCACCTTGCCTTCAGCCTCTTTCCTTGCCTCCATCTGCTCTGCACGGCCCAGGTCCACTTCATAATGAGGATCTTTGTTTCCTGCCCACATCTCTTCGATCTTCTCAAGGAGCTCCGTCACCTGCGTGTCATCGCAGCGGTTTGTGTTGTCCAGGACGTGATACATGTTCCCACACCTCTCCACAAGCCACTGCAGATCTTTCTCGCTCTCGATTCGCTCTTCCACAGTCTTCACTCCCAGCCAGTCACCTCTGGTGAATAGAACGATCGTGTGCTTCCAGACTTCATCCGTGAACAGGCTCATGTGCTCCCGGACCGCTCTCAGGTACGACGCATTGAACGCGGATGACAGGCCGACCACGAGCAGCACTGCGTGGGGTCCCGGAGGGGTCAGGTGCATGCTGTTTTCTATTTCAAGTTTATCCATCTCACACATGTCCTGAAGGATGTTGTTGTAGTACCAGCCGGGAGAATCTACCACTGTGAGCTGCCTGCGTGCCACCGTGCTGTGGCTTATTTCGCAGTACTCCGTTGTTCTTGTGTGGGAAACAGCAAATGCTTTTTTTCTCAGGATGGTGTTGCCCGCTGAGCTCTTGGCTGACCACTGTGCTCCAACCATCACTATTCTCAAATGTGTTGGGGGCGTTTTACCACCTATACAGAAAGTGGAACCAAGAAAATATTCAGGCTTGTGGTTTTGTACATCATAATGGTATTTTTCAGGTTAACCAACAAGCATTTTTTGACACTCTCCAAACAACTCACGAGACTACACACACAAACACAGTCACAAACGTGAAATTATCCAACTTTGAAATAATCAAAATGGCAGATAAGAAGGTGTTTATGTGGAGTAAATCAGACATTTACAAAAAATTTCCAAAAGGAAAGGCAAAAGTACTCAGTCTTCGAGGACGTGGATATGCCGTATCTCTACATGAATCATTTGTTAACCTTATTAAAAGTAAGGTTTTATTGTAGTTTGAAGAAAATTTGTTTAATTTAAAGGTACAGTGTGTATGATTTGGCGGCATCTAATGGTGTGGTTGCAGATTGCAACCAACTGAGTACCCCTCCGCTTACTCCTCCCTTTCCAAGACTGCGGTAACGAGTGCAAAACTGTGGTGACGCCATTCGCCTCGCTCAGAGTCCATCCTTACCATAATAACACTACTTTAGGAGCAACGGAAGTCAGACGGCGGCTGGCGGTACCACGGTATTGCACTCTGCGGCTCACGTCACCGCAGTTTCACAAGCGTGTCGGAGAACTACAGTGGCCTTCAGGTAACGTAAAAATGCAAAAGGCTCCCAGTAGAGCCAGTGTTTGGTTTATCTGTTCTGGGCTACATGACGGAGCAACATGGCGGACTCCATATAGAGGACCCACTCCTTATGTAAATCAAGCCCCCAGGAAGAGCGCTGGGCTTTGATGCAAATGTTTGTAGAGACCAAACGGTGGAATTACAACTTCCGTGTCCGTCACGTGATGCCATTGGATCCATTTTTTTTTTAGGTAAATCAGCTACCCAGTATGAACACTTGAATAGTCCTTATTTAAAATGCACTAATAGCCAGGCCGAGGCTGGAGCGAGGGCTGGGAGGTAGGGTTAAACGAAACGCTATTGCGCCTGCTCTAGGGCCCAATGGATGTGGAAGATCGCCGGAAGATCCGGGTAATTTATCACTCGGAAGTCGAGCCATTTTGGCTTCATGCACCACTGACTAACTTTCATAAGATGGAACGGGGCCCTGCCTCCGACGCTGTTCCAGTTCTCTTTATACATCCATGACGTAGATATGAAGGGCTCATTCTAAGCTAACAAAAACACAACAATTCTGAGTTTCAGGTGATTACACACTAATGAAAACATATTTATGAATATTATATTACATTTAGACCCCCCAAAATGTTACAAACTGTACCTTTAAGTGTTTTTTGATTAGAGAAATTTGAGACTCACCTTCAATCAGGGCTTTGAGTTCTCTTCTTTTTGTCTGCACTTCAGCAAACCTCTTTGATGCTCTTTCAACCATTGTGGCCATTTTCTCTCTCAGAGCGTTCCCCTCAGCACTGTCAATAGAATAGTGACTGCCAGCATTTTTTGCAACCAGTGCCTCTATTTTCTTGAAAAGCTTTATGACTTGAGTGCTATCCTCTCTGCCGCTGATGTTGAGAAGGTGCTTTCGGTTTCCACATTGCTGAAGAAGGCGCTGAAGCGCTGGCCACTCACTGATTTCATATTCTAAACTTTTCTCACTACATGGATAATCTACAGTAAACAGCACGATGGTGCGCTGAAACACTCCTTCGTGGAAGAGTTGCAGGTGCTCCTCTAGTGATTGTTTGAAGATCTCCGGAAATATTAAATAAACAGGAATGACTAGGAGAAAGGTGTGAGGCCCCGGGGGACACAGATGGACACTGTACTTGATTTCCATCTGATCCAGCTGTGGGGTGTTTTCTCGTGGGTAGTGCCACCACCAGCCTGGAGTATCAACCACAGTGACTTGTCTGCCATGTACCTCCTGCTGCCTCACGACACTCTGGGCAGTTCTTCTGTTTGTTTCAAAAACACTGTGACCCAGTATTATGTTGCCACTGGCACTCTTACTACTGGAACTACCGGTTAATTCTCTTCCACCTATCAACACAATCCTCAGCTCTGGGGGTTGGTGACTTTGCCCTGTAAGAGAAACACAGTATTCTTTACATAAGTGCATATATATACAGTATATAACATTGTCCTTTCTGTAGATTCAACTGATTGATTTATTCGCCCGGAAATTTTATCACTATAATCATAAACATGATGACATTCCCTCTAGTGTGCACTTCTAGTGGAGAAAGCGTGATAGCGTTCCCTCTAGTATGCCCTTACAGTGGAGAAAACATGATAATGTTCCCTCTAGTGTGCACTTCCAATGGAGAAAACTTGATAACCTTCCCTCTAGTGTGCCCTTCCAGTGGAAAAAACATGATAACGTTCCCTGGGGTGTGCCCTTCCAGTGGAGAAAACATGATAACGTTCCCTCTAGTTTGCCTTTGCAGTGGAGAAAACATGATAACGTTCCCTCTAGTGTGCAGTTCCACTCAAGAAAACATGATAACGTTCCTTTTAGTGTGCCCTTCCAGTGGAGAAAACATGATAACGTTCACTCTAGAGTTCCCTTCCAGTGGAAAAAACATGATAACGTTCCTTTTAGTGTGCCCTTCCAGTGGAGAAAACATGATAACGTTCACTCTAGAGTTCCCTTCCAGTGGAAAAAACATGATAACGTTCCCTCGGGTGTGCCCTTCCAGTGGAGAAAACATGATAACGTTACCTCTAGTGTGCCTTTCCAGTGGAGAAAACATGATAACGTTCCCTCTAGTGTGCAGTTCCACTCAAGAAAACATGATAACGTTCCTTTTAGTGTGCCCTTCCAGTGGAGAAAACATGATAACGTTCACTCTAGAGTTCCCTTCCAGTGGAAAAAACATGATAACGTTCCCTCGGGT
>CAKAKR010063206.1:4879-23312 GCA_916700685.1 Adelosebastes latens
AGATAGATAGATAGTAACTTTATTAATCCCGAGGGAAATTCAAGTTTCCAGCATCACAGTTCCATAGTGCAAGACATGTTAGTAAAAAGGCAGTAAAAAAGTTAGTAGTGCAAAGTACAAAGTACAAAAAAAAAATACCAGATATAAAAATACAAGGAGATGCAGAAAACTGTTAAAACTGAATATAGTGATACACGACTATTAAAAAAGTGAATATAGTGCAGAAGAGACTGTTAAAAATGAGTATAGTGCAGAGTAACTGCAGTAGCTTAGTCTATGAAAGTGCACTGTGTGCATTATTATCTGTACAATATATATATATATATATATATATATATAATAATTATTATTATATATATATATATAATAATTATTATTATTATGTGCTTGTTAAAAGCAGGAAATGTATAGCAGAGTGCCTGAGAGAGACAGGACAATGATGGGAGAAGTGCAGAGATTAGAGCAAACAGGAGCAGGAATAAAAAAAAAAAACACATACTGGTGGAATATGGTGGAAGCATGGATGTATTAAGAGAACTACATACTGATGGAAGGTGGATGGTGGAAGGTGGAGGTGGGCAGAAGGTGTTTGGTTGATTGGAGGAGAACAGGACAGGGAAGATCCGCAATGCGCATGCGCCAGCTCTGTTATTGTCACGTGACAGCTCCACTAACTAACTGACAACACGCCACAAACTTTCTGCAGAGTTAGTTAACAAGTTAACATGATGAAATAGTGAGAAACACTCTCTGCTGACGTGTGACTAAGATGTCTAGACGTAAGTTGAAACCCGTCTGTGAGTGTTAAATCATTTTGAAGCGGAGTCAGTGAACTAACGGAGTTAAAACACACATTTAGCTTTAGCATTAGCATTAGCATTAGCACTAGCATTAGCATCCCAGCAGGAGGAAGAGGAGCAGCAGCAGGAGGAAGAGGAGCAGCAGCAGGAGGAAGAGGAGCAGCAGCAGGAGGAAGAGGAGCAGCAGCAGGAGAAAGAGGTGTAGCAGGAGGAAGAGGTGTGCACGCTTCCTGACAACCGACTGAACTCAAGAGTAAGTTTATGTTAGGTCACCAATGACCAATGATTTTTCAACAGACATTACAAATGAAGTAAGAAAAGAGAGAGGGAAATAAAAGAATCTGGGAAGACAAGAAGAAAACAAGAGGGTTTTAAGATGCTTTTTACAGATTTGCCCTGATTTGTCTTCTCTGAGATATTGTGAGTGATGGTTCCAGAGTTGAGCAGCAACAACAGCAAAAGTGCAATCCCCTTTAGTTTTCAGCCTAGACCGTGGAACATCCAGAAATCTCTGTACAACAACTCCATCTCTTGTTCCACCATGTCCCATAGCTCCTTCCACTGTCACTTTTTCTTGTAAAGCAGAAATGACTGAATAATAATCTCACAGTTATCTCTTCCCAGGCTGTTTTCAGTATGCGGAACCGACAGAGGGGATCCCACCTGGGCTTGATGCTCCTGGCCTCCCAGCTGTTTCAGGTGGGTCTGGACAACATCCCCCCCGTCACCCTGGCTGTCCTGGGACTCAACGTGTACCTTTACCTGTTCCCTGCAGCTCCACTGATGCAGGTAATGCACTAATAGTAGAGACAGTTTATCATTCACACAATTTGCTGCTTCCAAAATATCTAAAGGTCCCATATCGTGTTCTTTTTCAGGTTCATACTTGTATTTCGTGTTTCTACTAGAACATGTTTACATGCTGTAATGTTCTAAAAAAACTTTATTTTTCTCATACTGTCTGCCTGAATATACCTCTATTTACCCTCTGTCTGAAACGCTCCGTTTTAGTGCATTTCAACCGCATTGCAACGGAATTGCGTTGCTAGGCAACAGCTTGGTTCCATGTTTACTTCCTGTCAGCTGATGTCATTCACATACACTGCAACAGGAAATAAACTGGGACACATTTAGAATGTTTGTGTTTAAAACTGTGTAATGGTCTAAATATTTTATATTTGTGACATCACAAATGGACAGAAACCCTAACGGCTTGTTTCAAACGCACAATTTCTGAATATGGGCTGTGCGTATTTCTCTGTATATATTGTGCGTTTTGATAGTTTAACAGGATTTAAATAGCACTTAAACCTGTTTTATAATATAAAAAAACTGAAAATCTCACTTTTTACAATATGGGACCTTTAATGTGCCAATTTGCTGCCTTTTTGGGGGGGTTTAGATCATAGAAAATAGTATCTGATTATAGCAGGTCAAAATAAAATGATAAATGTTTTACTTACTGTCCCAGTCGGCGCTTGGACCATCTTGCAGGAATGACCTGCACCATTGCCAGGGCCCTCAACTAAATTTTTTCACCATCCGTAACTGTGCCGAAATACAACCTAAGCCATTATTTTTTTCGGCCCCGGGATGATGGGACTTCCTTGAGCTCGAGCCTCGCCTTGCACTGTATTAAGTTGATATTTTTAGTACTAATGTGAATACTATCTATCTATCCAATCCTTAGGCCTGTGTGAGTGTCCAGCAGGCATACTGGTTTAAAGACTGGCGCCGCCTTCTGCTGTCCCCGCTGCACCATGCGGATGATTGGCATCTCTACTTCAACATGGCGTCCTTCCTCTGGAAAGGTACCAAGCTGGAGCAACGGCTGGGCGGCCCGTGGTTCGTCTACCTGCTGTCAGTGTTCTCTCTGCTCACCGGAGTGGTCTATCTGCTGTTGGAGGCGGTGTTAACAGAGCTGACCCAGGACCAGTCCTACAGCATGGCCTGTGCTGTCGGCTTCTCAGGTACAGACTCATCTACAAAACGGCAAAAAGGTGTACCGGATAATTGGTATAAAAGATTGGACTTTTTATGTAGCTCTACTGTTACAGCATGGAATAAACATAAAAAATACACCTTTCCCTAAATGTAAAAAAACAAATAAAAACAGGAAAGTATGTGTTTATTGATAAATATGTAGGTTTAGGGATTTAGACTCTGGGTCCTGTCTCGGTTACTAGGAACTGTGTGGACCTGGGAAGTAGAGCTGCAACGACTAATCGATGAATCCATCAGTTGTCAACTATTAGATTAATCGCCAACTATTTTGATAATTGATAATCGGTTTGAGTAATTTTTAAAGAAAAAAAGGTAAAAATTCTCTGATTCCAGCTTCTTAAATGTGAATATTTTCTGGTTTCTTTACTCCTCTATGACAGTAAACTGAATATCTTTGAGTTGTGGACAAAACAAGACATTTGAGGACGTCATCTTGGGCTTTGGGAAACACTGATTAACATTTTTCACCATTTTCTGACATTGTATAGACCAAACAACTAATCGATAGTTTAAGCGACAATGAAAATAATTAGTTGTTAGTTGAAGGCCCTACCTTGAAGATTTTCTACTGCCCAATAAAGGCAAAAAAATGCACAACAAATGTGTAGGTTATCCATATCCAAATATTTTTTTATTAAGAGTTTTCTTTCATGGTGTTTGTTTCTTTTTGTTCTGTTTTCTCTAAGCTGCCTTTTTGCATTCTGTCATCTTCGATGCATCAGTGTGTTTATTCATATTTGTTGTATTTGAATTGCTTTTTCATCTGTGAAGGTGTAGCAAAGCGTTATCACATTGCAGTATATCAACCCATATACAGTATTGTATCTCCTCACCTCACATGCCGACTGCTGTAGTCCTACGATGGTAATATTTCCTGACCTCCTGTTGATTGTCTTTGTTAATATGTGGGATGTTTCCAGGTGTCCTGTTTGCGCTGAAGGTGCTCAATAACCATTACTACCCTGGAGGTGTGACCTATGTGATGGGTGTCGCTGTGGCTAATCGCTATGCTAGCTGGGTGGAGCTAGTGCTGATCCACATTACATCACCTGGGTGAGTTACCAATCCGACATCTGTATAAAAAATTCACCAGGATTCACTAGCCGAGCCGGATACACTGTAGAGATAGATATCAACGTGAACACTCTTGATGCACTGCCAGGGTTCTGTTTTCAATGGGATAGCCCATGGTTAAAGGGCCAGTTCACAAAGTTGATCTCTATATTTGCTATAGTATGACGAGTCTGTTGTTTACATCACTACAGTTGTCAATACTCTCCACAACTTGTAGAAAAACTGCATGTTCCCAAACACTTCATCAGAGGATTCAGGCATAGGCCAAGGAAGCTGATTACAACTTCCAGGAGTAAAAAAAATATCTGTCAGGAGTAAACTAACTAACTAACTAACTAACTAACTAACTAACTAACTAAACTAACTACTAAACTTTACATCCATGTTTGTTCAAAATGTCATCACTTCATCATTTTATCCTGTCATCCTGACATTTGTGTGAAATTGTCATAATTAGCGTATGAATTCTTGAGTTCTGGCCAGAAACAAGGTCACACTGACCTTGACCTTTGACCAACAAAATCTAATCAGCTCGTCCGTGAGTCCAAGTGGAAGTTTGTGCCAAATATTGAATATCACGTTTACGAGAATGGACCGGACGGATGGACAACCGGAACACAACAAGCGTTTAGTCAAAAGTATTTGAGGAGTTAAAAAGAAGTCTAAAATATTTCGGGAGTGAAAAAAAAATAAAATATGTAGCCAACGGATAGACACAGTTGTCTATTAGTGAAGTTGTCCTGTTACTACATGCTGACAGATGCTATGAATCACAGTGTCCACCAGGTGGCAGTGTTTCATTAGTTAGAAGTTAACCTGTGCTCTCCCTCTTCAGGACCTCTTTGATTGGTCACCTAGCAGGTATCCTGGTGGGTCTGCTCTACACTGCTGGACCACTGAAGGCCGTCATGAAGAAATGTGCAGGTCTGAATTTAAGGGCTTGTGTGTGTGTGTATTTTGTGTATTCAGTTGTTTATGCTTGTGTATGTGCTGACTGTGTTTCTGTAACCTGATAAAAACCCACTATATGATTTAAAAAGACTAAAGATGCAGGTTTCCCTGAAAAAATAATAATTTCCCCACAAGCTTTACAAAGTAATATTTAGATGTGTTTTAGGTCACTGGATCCCAACCTGGGGGTCCCGACCCCCACTAATAGTCGTCAAAGCTTCACGGGGGTGTCGTGAGGCCTTCCTGATTTTCCTTGAAAAATAGTCCTGGTAATAAAATTACCAGGTTGTTCTTGGTGGAAACTCGGCTTAAGACAACGTTTTTAAAAAATGTGGTCTATATCTCAGCATTTCATTCATTTCTGTGAATAAAACTAAATTAAATTGTTATTTTTAAAGCTTGGATTAATATATAAACGTACGCAGTTAAAGAGCTAATAGAACAAAGGCCAAGCGTCAGGGAGAAGAAAACACTGAATTTGTCAAAAAAAATAACCTATTAATTATGTATGATTGTTTAAAAATATTAAAATAAAAAATCAGTTCATAATACAAACAGAGGATTGTATTAAAAGTTCGTAAAAATAACAGGAAAACTCATCTCTGGTACAATATTCACGAGAAATAATCTGCACAAAATTCATCCAAATCGCTTGTTTTATACACAAACATCCTGCAGTTATCGTGTTAACACTATTTGGGCCAATTGTACAGTTTACCAGTTGTTCTGTACTGTTATTGTTATGCATTGAATATAATATGAAATATCCAAAAAAATGTGTGACTTAGTCGGGGGTCGTCATTTTACTCAATGATGGTCGGGAGCCACTGGTTTAGGTCATATACTGGCCTCATGGCAGCTCTCATTTTCAGTAACTATCAATACAAGTTTGCTAAGTGACATAACGTGCGTAAATGATAGAACAATTCTAACACTGGAGATAACTTTGAGTCCATGTGCAGATCTGTGTGTCTCAGTATTAAGACAATTACAAATCTAAATGCACAACAACACTCTGTACTGAAATTGTGTGTCTGTCTATATTTTCACCAGGGTTTGTGACATCAAACGGATACAACTCCCGGCCCAATGCATACTACAGCAATTCAGGCTCCACAGGTACCAAAGCAACGTACATGAAACCTGCCAGCCGGCTTTTCCAGAATTTGAAGTTGTTAAATTGCAATACAGAATCTTTTTTAAAGATTGACATCATCTATAGGAACCAACGCAGTGCCACAGACAGCATAGGGTCATCTGAAAGTATTGAGAGACTCACACACTGTTGATTTTGGTCTTTGTTGACAATGAATAGAATATAGAATATACACCTGCCTTAACCTTTTAACATGTTTTTTTCTTAAATTTGAATACTTATACTGTTTGTGTGTGTCTGCAGGATACAGTGGCACTGGTGGAGGATACTCAGGATACCAACAGAATCCACCAGATTACACAACAAATCATTCAGCATCTTATTCAGGCGGACTGACGGAGGAAGAGCAGATAGAGGCGGCCATCAGAAACAGTCTGAATGACAGAGGTAAGGGAGGAGAGTATTAATGAATGGGGGGGTGGTTGGAGTGACACTGAATTCTAAAACCTACCAATTCAAAGCCCCTCTAGATAGCTAAAATCTAAAGTGTATAAATCTAATAATATTTTGTTTTGTAGGACAAAGCAGCCAGAGAGGAGCTCCGCCTCCTTACGGTTTCCACCTCTCTGAGGAGGCCACAGCTGAGGATATCCGGTTGAGGAGACTGAGGAGGTTTGACAGCTGAACTGCCAGGTAGCGAAGGGGAAGAAGACAGAAGAGCAGTTCCCTCCAGAGGCCTGGTCCAGACTCTGCTGAATGAGAAGGTCCAACCACACACAGACTGACAAAGTGTGGTCCTTTGGGCCTCTTTACCAAAGCGTTAGCTAATGTTAGCTATGGAAAGCTACTTTAATGTGAATAACATTGCTTATGAGCAGGTTAGAGTGGGTGTGTCTGACAACGCAGCTTCTGATTGGGGAATTAAGAGGAAAGTTAAGGGTTATTTGTAATTGATTTTCTGTTGTTACACCCCTTAAATTTATAAAACTGATACTGGACATCATATCAAATGGCTTAAAGTGGTTTAAAACCCAATTTTAAATATGAAAAACATTCATTCTATTTGTGAAAACAGATAAAAAAGGTCAATTTAATTTCTTTTTCTCCATCCAAACCATATTAGACCAGGTCTAGATCTAAATACTATATGTAGATTTGTCAAACCTGGACTAGGTTAACAAGTAGACTTCAGAGATGTTGAATTCAGTTACAGATTTGCAAAACCTTTATTCTATTTCTGAAATCAGAAAAAAGGGTAATACCACCACTTTTTCTCCATCTAGACCACATACAGTATGACCCACAACTAGCTCAAAAGGAACTTCAAGGAACAGTGTGTTGGATCTGGCGGTGTCTAGCGGTGAGGTTGCAGATTACAACTTCTCCCGCGTGCCAAGCGTGTAGGAGAGCTACGGTGGCTGTTGTAAGAGTAGAGTGCTTAGAGAGAGTGTGTGTGTGTGTGTGTGTACTTGGGAAGTGAGTGGTGCAGCGGCGACGGGAGCGAGTAACGTTATCGACTCCGGCCCAAGCCGCTCTGGGCTGCTGTAGAAACATGGCGGCTGGCTCCGTGAAGAGGACCCGCTCCCTATGTAGATATAAACGGTTCATTCTAAGCTAACGAAAACACAGCGACTCTTATTTTCAGCTGATTATACACTAAAGAAAACATACTTATTAATATTGTATTCTAATACATCCCCCTAATTGTAACACACAGGTCCTTTTAAGACTCTTCAAACCGGAACTAGCTCATGTCAGTCTAGCCTAATCGAGTATACGTACAGTGGTTTTCTTATGTGGTCTTGATGGAGAAAAAAAAACTGCGAAATCAGCCTTTCTTGAAGGGCCCTCAGAGAGCGCAGACCTCCACTAAGGCTTCCACCATATTTCATAAAAAGCAGGCCACCTGCTGACAAACAGACAAACAATCTCCATACATTATTTTTAGGAAAACGCACAAATCTCCTTTTTTAATAACTTCTCCACCACCATACTACTCTAAACTTTCTAAAAAGTCACAACGCGACAGTGACAATGGCTTTAAGCAAAGTTACAAAAGCAACGTCGAAGAAGTACATTGCTGGCTCTGATTCCCCTAAAGCCCTGAGGCATGATGGGAAGTAGGACAGCTTAAATTAGAGCCAAGAAACCCAACGAGCCATCAACCCCCATGGGTCTAAAACCATGCTGCAGTAGATCCGATCAAACTGTACGTCCCAGTCCCTGACGCGTCATCTCAAGTAGGAAGAAGGGGTGAAAAGGTTGTGTGTTAAATATCCAGACTCAAAGTCAGTTTTATTTATACAGCCCAATATCACATGTAAGCTGTTTTGACATCAGACAGATTTGACAGTTTGCATAGTTTGATTTTGCATACTGCCAGGGGGATCGTGGGAGTGAGTGGAGCACAGGGCCCTGGCACAACATGAATGGGCGAGGCTGAGGAGTGACGAAGAAGATGACAGGATGGGGACAGGGATGACATGCACCGCACAGCAGGTGCTGCCATGTCTGTGCGTGCCCGTAGCATGGGTGCACATGAAAAGCGTTTCCTGGCATGTTGGTGGTTTTATGTCTTTTGTGTCAGGAAAGTTGTGTCTCAGTTCGTCATCTCACATCACACCTCGTCTGTAAACAGACTCGACTGATTGGTTCTGTGAAGTGCTCCTCCTGCTGTGACAGTGTCACTGAGAAATGGAGACGAAACTGTGAGAAACGCTCCTCTCCTGGTTCACGTATGGAGGTTGAGTTCACTTGACCATCTAGGGTGGCAAGGAGGCTCAGCGACAGCTCCCCATCATCCAGAAGATTCTGGTTCAAGCCCTTTTGATGGGCATCAGATCTATTTATGAGTCCTTGAGCAAGTTTCTGAATCTGTACTGTAACTGAAGCTGTTGTCTATTTGAATCGGTTCACCAACGGAAGTCGATTGGATGGAGTCAGTCCTGTTCCAGGTGACATGGTTGAACTACAGAACCAAACTCTAAATAAAGAGTATGACATGAGGTAACTTACTGTTTTGGGTTTTCCTCTTTAGCACTGGCTAGTAACCAAAATTTAGTGAAATCAATCGCAGTGGTGACAAACTCTGTGAAGCGTTTTTGTTCATTCATCTCTTAAAGGGACTGTTTGTAAGAATCAGAAATTGCTTGTTAACAGCGACACCTGTGGCCATTAAGTCAACGAAAGTCAGCGTCCTGTTGCTCGGGCTTGTGCTCGCTCTACATAGACATGAACGAGCATCGCTCAAAGCAGTGAGGCGACACACGTCAGCTAAAACCACAATATCACTCTATATTTCAGCTGCTTGGCAGTAATGTTAGCTGACCAGACGAAGGTCTCTCCATGAATCAATGCTGATCCTAGTGTTGGCTTTTCCTGCCTCAGACTCTCGACCGCGGCCGGAGGGAACAGGGGAAACACCGGAGTTTTGGTCGGAGACGATAACGTTTCTCGTTGCGGAGCCCCGTCACTTCACACGACATAGGAAACCTCTGTTGGTCTGGAGGAGCTGCAGCATTTATTTCTGCACAAACGTCCACTGTACATTCACTAGATATTCTCAGAGCTAAACTAACTCTTCTGCTGTGTGTAGAATGCGCGCATGCACGTGAGCGTGGAGCGAAAGAGCGAGAACGAGCGCGGTGTGTGAGTGAAGGCAAGCAGGCAGGCAGAGGAGCAGAGTGCAGCAGAGACTCCGGCCCTGGAGACCAAAGCTGCGGTCTCCGACCGCGGCCAACACTGTTTTGCAAGACGGGCTTCACTAGATATAACTTTGAGGTTTTGGTGCTTCCGTGTAGTTTGTGTTGGAGTCTTATCTGAACAGCGTAGCCACACGCGAGCACGCATGGGACACCGACCCGGATTGATTTATACGTGTAAGAAGTTACAAACAGTCCCTTTAACATGGCAACAAAAAACTTATTTTATTATATATATATATATATATTTTTATATTTTTTATTTTATACTTTTTATATAATTAATTCCGTTGTTTAACAGTTCAGATGGTAGTGTATGAGGTAGCACTGTAGCTCCGTTTGTATCAGATCTATCTATCTATCTCTATCTATCTCTCTATATATCTATCTATCTATCTATCTACACCATGGCTCAATAAAGATTCATCTTCACCTATAATAATACATACATAAATTATTTGTTGATCATATTTTGTTTTGTTTGGTATTAATCTGAATCTTTTTGAATAAAATTGCCTACTGGTTATAATCTGCTTATCGCACTGTATAGTTATAGTTGTAAGCATTCATAAATATTCTTCATGCTTTGTAACAATTCTATTTATTTTTTATATAGCGTCAAATCATAACAGAAGTTATCTCTTTTCATATAGAGCAGGTCAGATCACAACACATTATAAAGCATTTTATAATGACTTATAAGGTCAGGTATCGTACTACATAACGCACTATAAGTACGTTTATAATGCATTATAGACATGGGTGTCATAGAAAGTTGAAATTGTTTTCCCCTGTTAAAGAGCATAAAAGGTCGTTGTATAAAGACTTGTACCATTAAAGTTACGATGTTTGATTAGTATGTCGTCCTCCCAGCGTGGTGACCTTGAAGCCACTGGTAAACAAACACACCATGACAGGGCTCTATTTCAGACTGGGACATGTAGGTGGGCTGAAAACTTGCTAGTGACCTAAAATACCCCTCGGCTCTCTGACTGAGCTTAGCAGAGGCGTGCCACCCCACCGCCATGTGCTGCATACCCACTCTGATCCCTTGGAGAGAAAAAAACCCACCCTCCACTCTATCCAACGTGAAGGTCAATTTGTCGTTGCATCTGCCAAAGCCAGCTGAGATCACAATAGACTCCCAATGGACCGATAAATGCACCATTACATAAATGAAACAAGCTTTTGGTAAAAGACGGAGCCAGAGTTTTTGATCTCATTTTTTCTCCCCACAGTGCAGTGATTAACTTCATCAGACTCAAATCCTACTCGGCAACTCATAAAGTCTCGTGGAGAATGGTATTAACTTGTGCAGAGGTATAAGCCCAGGGCAAATTTTTAGAACGGTTTTATCGCTCGTGTGCCAGAGTTACATGCTGGCGTTGATGACTAAAGAAACTTGCCACACTATTTATAGGATAATCTCATGAAATCCCCCATCACTCCCAACCCACCCTCAGCCTCCCACTTATAATTATCCTGCTGACTTTGTTCTCCACTCTCCCAGAGTCCTTCCCTGCCCCATACTGAAACTTAATGGAACTTCCTGTTTCGCTATCAAAGGCCCTGCACACCCACGCAAGTGTCTTCAGTCATTCTCGTTGATTAGAGCTCTGTTCAACAGGACAGTGAGGGAGTCAAACACACACACACACACACACATGTAAAGAATTGTGAAAGGGTTTGCTCTCTTGAGTCCAGGCTTTGTGTCAAGGGCATGTAGCCAAAATCAACAGTCTCATTACATAGAAAAAATGCCCGCACACTTACAAAGTGTAAGAAGTAGAGCTGTCAAAGTTAACGCTATAACGCGTTAACGCAAATTTGTTTTGACGCCACTAATTTCTTTAACACATTAACGCCTCTTGAGATTTTTAGGTTGTAGCGGACTCAGTTTTAAAGCTGGAGTGAAGATATTGGTATCATACAAAACTAGAAAAAACCTGAGGAATCCATTGTCATACTAGCTTGTCGGGAAGGAGGTTAAATAACGCTCCAAACTTGTGCTAAATTTTGGTGAGGAAAAACTAGCGTGGCCATTTTCAAAGTGGTCTCTTGACCTCTGACCTCCAGATATGTGGATGAAAATGGGTTCTATGGGTACCCACGAGTCTCCCCTTTACAGACATGCCCACTTTAAGATAATCACATGCGGTTTGGGGCAAGTCATAGTCAAGTCAGCACACTGACACACTGACAGCTGTTGTTGTCTGTATGCAGTCCTGTGAGGGTTTCTGGACAATATTTTGTGTAAGCCTAATTGATTTCCAATATAAGATATTTACATACATTTGCATAAAGCAGCATATTTGCCCACTCCCATGTTGATAAGAGTATTAAATACTTGACAAATATCCCTTTAAGGTACATTTTGAACAGATAAAAAATGTGTGATTAATTGTAATTAAATATTTTAATCAATTGACAGCCCTAGTAAGAGACTCTTAAGATGCAAAGAGAAGCAATTTATTCAATGTGCAAAAGGTGACACAATGACCAAAACACTCACAAAAGACCATCGTCAGCACAACTTACCAAAATAAGTACCTGTGAGGGTGTATCACAGCTGTGTAGGACGTCGTTTTTATTTCTTGGGTGTCTTTGATTATGAAATCCTCCTGTTTTCACGTAGAGGGAACTATTCTTTAGTCTACTGTGAGGCTTACGTGTGCATTTTATGTCCTTGATGAAGGTCCAGAGTTAAAACGCTGACCAAGTAAAATATTAATTGAATATTTTATGACAAGTTGTCTTAAATATCTAGGTGGCTCAAGGTTATAATTATGAACCGTATTTTGAATTACAGACTGTAGGAATAAACTGCAAGATCATTCACCTTGTTGCTTAAGATGTCAGCACAACAAATATGCAACTATTTACAGCTATTTATAAAATAAATGTAGTTTTTGCAGCAATATGCTGCTATATTTCTTGTTACTTATCAGCCAAGTTATACATTGATACAGATATACAGTATCTGCAATAAGCTAATATGTGCAAATATATGGATCTGGCCGATTTATTGGTCTAGCTCTAATGAATGCATATGTGTGATAAATGTATTTTATATGAAGAAGTGCTTTTGAAACTTTTCTATATATTGAACTAAACGTTGCAGAGACTGCACTATAAGTGATTATGGATATGCATGCGTTGATGGGTAAATGCTGTGCAAACTCTAAAGATGAGTAGACGGATAAAGGAAAGGTAAACACTGACAGACACACAAAAACATCCATTTGATTGTATCCCCCGAGCACAACCAGCCTCAGAGTTTTTACATTTTTTCCAGAGGTTGAATTTAGTTCAACTTGTCGACTTTAAGCATGAACTGTCTGCCACTTGACTAGTTCCTCTACAGCGAGTTGAGGGGTTGACAAGTGTACTTGAGACTATCACGTTCACCCCGTCAACAAAAATCAAGTCAAACCTACTCTTACACTTCTTTTTTACCCGGTTGTCTTGTGTGCTGCTGTAACACAATCTCTCCCTCCCTTACATTTCTCTCTTTTGTTCTCTCCTGAATCTCAGCGTGTCTCTCTCTACTGCTTTAGGAATTTTTCTCCCTTTGAATTTTGATTCCTCCCCAGTGTCTGCGCTCTCCTCCCGCCTTTTCTAAAACTCTCTTTTCCCATTTTCTCTCTGTATCTCTGCCTCCTTGTGTGCGTCTCTCTCTTCTTCTCCCTTGATGTTTCTTTCTGTTTGTCTCTTGATTCGTCTCACACAATCTAGCACTAGTTTTGATCTCACTATACCTCTCTTTCCCTCAGTCTTTCTCTCTCCCTCTCTCTCTCTCACACACACACACACACACACTCTCAGACTGTCTCTTTCCTCCTGGGTTGCCTGCAGATCAGAGTTGGCATGTCTCTCAGTAAGCTACAGAGTTACCGAGCTCCTTGATTCATCCCAGCTATCTGGGTGACCCATTTCTGCACAAACTCACACAATTTAATGCTGTGAAATTAAGTACTGTAAAGTGATTTACCACATCAGTTAAGCAATATACCTATACCACTAACATGTGATTCTTTCTCCACTATAGATCTATATGTCTAGCCTTTGTGATTTCAGAAATGAAGTACTACAGCGGTCTGTTCTTGGCCCACCATGTAGGAGTAGGCCTCAGTATGAAGAACAGACTAAACGCACATTAAACCAACCGCAATCCAAACAGCTTAATGCATTTTCCTTCTACCTCCGACACCAGAGATTAAAACTCCTCTCTTTGCCGGCACAGGATTCCTGAAACAAATCCTAAAGATCTTTGACCACTAAATGGAAATACCAAGAGATCAATAACAGCAGCACCAGATCTCCAGGACATGATGCTCAGTCTCAAATAGTCGATAGCTTCTCGAAAGCAAGCAGATCGACCAGTTTGTGACCACAGAACGATCCATCTTAGCTGAAACTTTTTCAGGGATCCCTACAAAAACAGACAATTTACCAATTTCATCTACCCTTAGCTAAGCTTTATACATCAAGGAAACATAACTGAGAAGAACATTGAAGCCATCTGAGATAAAGCTACACTAAATATGCGCTTGCGCACACACACATACTGCGATGACCTGACCCGCCCCCCAAAAGTATCTCCTAATAAAATGGATTATGGTATCAATTACTTATTTTACACTCAGGGTCTTTAATGATAAATGACTATCTATGGCCATTTTGCTTTATAGTAATGACATGCTGTGAAATACTGATGTGTTCTTTGAATGTCTTCAGTATAAAAGTGACTTTTTCATTCTAACTGGGTCACAGTTTGATTTCACAAGATATGAAATGCAGCAGTGGAAACTAATGTACAAAAGTCCAATTTTAAAGGTTCTCTATACAATATTCGGAGCATTAATATAGTATACAGCCATTAGCTATGTAAAGATATAGAGGAGTATTGTCTACCTGAGCAGAGAATGAAGTCACTCTCCCTCTGCGTGTTATAATCAAGCTTCTCTGTGCTTGGTTTACATAGCCGGGCCGGCCAGCACACGTGCCTTTTAGTGAATGTACGTGCATGTGAGCTTGCCCCACTGGCTAGCTCACGGCCGCTACTCTGCACAGTTCTACAGCTGATAACGCCGTTCCTGACCGACGGCGTCGTTGCGTAAATGTAGCACCCGCCCTCCGGTTCCCTGTCAGCACTTTTGAGGTTGTTTTCACGGTTAGCGCTGTTAGCACCATTAGCTGCGAGCCGCCGGCTCAGCCGTCGCCATGTTGAGAGCCGTGTGGAGGCAATAGAAATGCTTCCAATCTCCCATTTAGCCTCTTTTAAGGCATATTGACCATCTTTTGCGACTTCGGAGGGAATTTATAAAGCTATTATTCACCTGACATCTTAGTTCCTTCCTTTAAAGATACCAGTATTTTTCTGATTGTATGATATAAGAGCTCATAAAATATTATGCATTGCTAGAGCTGAAACTACCCTAAAGTATAGTATATTGGTTGAGCACCACCAGTTACGTTAAAATGCTGCTTAATGCATCAACACTTGACTTGTTTACAATATCTGATACTTAAGTACGTGTTAATACTTGCATGTTGTGCTTAAATAAAATGAAGAATAATGATTTTTTACTTATAATAGATTATTTCTACATTGTGGTGTGCCACTTTTATAAAAAAGTAAGAACACTTCTTCCACCACTCATTCATTTCACCAGATAAATTCCCTCTGGGGACTCTGGGTGTTGTATCATATGTTCTCAAACTTTCCCCTGCAGGCGCTTTAATCTGATAAGATGTCTCCCTATATGAGGAGGAACACAGTCTGATATGATTTTATATACTGCAGAATTGGGTTACCGTCTATAACAGCTTTGTGAGCGTGATGACATTTCTGAACAGAGTAGTCTATGTTAAAGGGACTGTTTGTAACTTTTTACGGGTATAAATCTACCGGGTCGGGATCCCATGCGCGCTCGCATACGGTCGATATGCGCGCTCGCATATGCGCGCTCGCGTGTGGCCGGAGTCTCTGCTCCTCTGCCTGCTTGCCTTCACTCACACACCACGCGCGTTCTCGCTGTCTCGCTCCACCTCTACACGTGCATGCGCGCACACTACACACTGCAGGAGAGTCAGTTTAGCTCTGAGAATATCTAGTAAATGTACAGTGAACGTTTGTGCAGAAATAACTGCTGCAGCTCCTCCAGACCAACAGAGGTTTCTCGTGTCTTGTGAAGTGACGGGGCTCCGCAGCGAGAAACGTTACCGTCTCCGAACGGGTGCCGGTGTCCCCCTATGGGCGCAGTCGGGAGGCGATAATGTTTCTCTTCCTGCTTCAGCCCCGGCACCGACCCGCTTTTAGGCAACACTAGGATCAGCAGTGATTCATGGAGAGACCTTCGTCTGGTCAGCTAACATTACTGCCAAGCAGGTGAAATATAGTGATATTGTGGTTTTAGCTGACGTGTGTCGCCTCACTGTGTTGAGCGATGCTCATTCATTTCTATTTAGAGCGAGCAAGCCCGAGCCCGACTTTCGTTGACTTAACGGCCACAAGTGTCGCTGTTAACAAGCATTTCTGATTCTTACAAACAGTCCCTTTAAACCCCACTGTGCGTGTGAGTGAAATAAAAACAAACATTTTAGTCTATAAGGGACAAAAAGAATCCACCCTAAAGACTACTAGTAGACCCAGGAACCCCACTGTGGAAATATTTGAATGTTTTCTAGTTGTAGATAATTGGCTGGCAGGGAAAAGACCCCCCACCCACCCACCCACCCCTGACCTGCTGCGAAGTAAAACGTCACCGGATCCACTCCACGTTTTTCCCTGCGCCCTTATTAAGAGCTGTGTGGGAGAATTAGAGGAAATAACAAGGCACAACAAACAAGAGGGGCGTGCAGAATAACAGGAAAACGTTGGTATTTGTTGACTGAATGAGGAGAAATGTGATGGAAAAGGAGAAAGCAGGACGTATTTCTCTTCTGCTGCTGCTTCTGCTGCTGCTGCGTTCCCGGAGCATCATCTGCAGCTTTCCCGGAGGATGCTGCATCTCTCTCGCCTCTCTGCTCTCCTTCTGCTCCTAATCTGTGCAGCAGTCTCCTCAATTGCATCCCGCTGTGAGGAAGATGATGGGTGGAAGATGATGTGCGAGCAGGCTTTTCTGGAAGCAGAAAGGTTGACTGCACGTTGAGAAGGTTTTCTCTGAGCAATCTGCAAGGATTTTTTTTTTTTTTTTGCGCGCCGTCCTCTTCAGTCGCAGACTTCTGTTAGACGCAAAGGAAGGAAAAAAAGAGACCGACTTGATAATCTTAAATGATTTAACAGTATCTGTTCCTCAACATCAACATATGCTGGTGTCTTTGCATGATCTTAATCCCCGGTTTGAAGTGGCGTTAACGCGGATGAAAGCCGATGGCCAGGCGCACCAAATATCCTCAGAAGGGGGATGCAACCTAAAATCACCAAATGGTGCCAAATGGTAAGAGAGCAGAGCAATCAATGCATATATGCAATGCAATATCACCAGCAAGTAGTGCAATGACTCAAATATGTAGTGACGTTTCTATTGGTCCTTGCTGTGTACATAGGTGTGTCGATTTAACTCGCTTGCTTATTCATCCCTGCAGCTCTCCACAAACCACAAAACCTCAAAGGGAACCCTGAATCTGTGACACGCACGACTCTCCTCCTGCGACTTTTTTAATGGCTTTTGTCTTCAGAAGATGGAGGGTTTTACTGGTGCTGAACGTGCTCGTGTTTGCTGGGTTCATGACTTTCTGGGCCAGGTGCAACACACGCAGTGCACAAGCCGCCGTCGGTGCAGAGGCGCCGGCAGATTGGACGAGGCCCAGGGGCAACGGGACGACGGCTCAGGGGCCCAGCATTAGCATCAGCCACGAGGGGCTGCTGAAGAGGCTCCGCTCGCTGGAGGATGTGGTCTACAGGCAGCTAAACGGTAAAGAGCTGTGATACATTTCAACTAAAATAACATGTTAACCTGATGTTCCTCGGGGAATATGCAAAGAAAAAGAGAAAAGTCAACACTATCTGACTTTATCTTGACTTTCTCATGTGATAAAGTATAATGAGCGAGGCTCTGAGGAAGGTCAACTGAAATAACATATCAACCTTTTCGATAAGATTTAGGGGGAAATAATTATGGAGTAGCTTTTCACATCTATCAATAAACTGTTCATCTGTCAAATGTTTCAAAAGTCGCTTAAAGGGTCATTTAATTGCTGTCTTGTAATTGCTTCTCCCCATGTTGTCCATGTATCTGTTTTTATGTTTTTTATTTTTTCCCACTCACAATGTTGTTTGGTTACGATTGCCCAGAAATCATTATAGATATTTAAATCAATGTCCTCCTCACAAACACTAACCATACACTTCCACGCAACACACAACCTGTATGGAAGTTTTTATTGGACTTTATTAGTTGTAATCCACAGAAGACATTCCACAAATGTGTAAAGTCAAAAACATTTACATTTATAGTCTGTAAGCTGCTAATGAAGGTTCAAGGCATTCACGGTTTCAAATTAGGGATGACATAAGACTCTGCTTTATGTGACGTGGCGTATTTGTGGGTGGCAGAGTAATTTACTAATTATAAGCCTCTGTGTTGGCTAATATCCTGCTCAAGGCGGGTTGCAATACTTAATGACTAGATACAAAAATGTTTTGAAGATAGTCATCTGCAATAGGAATTTTAAACTTAACTTCAGTCAATTGAAAAAATTAAAAAAGAAATATTCTGCTGTTTGTTTTGTTTCTTGGGCAAAAAAACATTACAAAAAATGCCAAAATATTATTATTTTTTAATAAATTTAGGATAACTTAG
>CAKAKR010063207.1:683-24513 GCA_916700685.1 Adelosebastes latens
CGACATACTAATGTATGACTTTTTTTCGACATACTAATGTATGACTTTTTATTTTTTCGACATACTATACTGTGACTTTTTATTTTTTCGACATACTATACTGTGACTTTTTCTTCATGAAATTTTTCAACATACTATACTATGACTTTATTTTCATGACATTTTTCGACATACTATACTATGACTTTTTTTCGACATACTAATGTATGACTTTTTTAATTTTTTCGACATACTATACTATGACTTTTTTCGACATACTAATGTATGACTTTTTTAATTTTTTCGACATACTATACTATGACTTTTTCTTCATGACATTTTTCGACATACTATACTATGACTTTTTTTCATCAAATTTTTTCGACATACTATACTGTGACTTTTTTTTACTTTTTTTTCAACATACAATACATGAATGTTTTTCAACATATTTTCACAACTACTGTTCCACAATTTCCCAATTTGGGATCAATAAAGTCAATCCATGATGGATGAATGACATCCATCTCTTGGGCATGTGCAAAAGTATTTGCACACAGCACATCTGCCCTTATATACCTACAGTATGTTAATTATAAACAATCGGGCCAATTTATGATCAAGGTAGGATTCACCATTCAGCACACCTTGGTGAGAGCAGATTTGGATGGTTAAGAACGTTTGGTGCATCTGGGGTTGACTTATCTTGTTTTTTTTTCTCTTAAGAGAAAATATAAGAGAAGTTTAAGATCATGTTGCTGCATGAGGCCCATTTTGACATACTATACTAAAACTTTTTTCGTCATGTAACATTAGTTTTACAATACTTGCACAGTTTGTGTGGGAATGGCTGCAACCAATGATGATTTACACCTTATATTTATGTGTGCATAACAAAATAAAAATGGACATTAACATTTGTGTCAGTGCTTTACTTACCCCATAAACGCTGGCCGGCACAGGTGGTCTGACGTGGTCTGCTAATCGATCTGAATTGTTTGTCTGACGTGCTCAGAAAAAGGATATGCAAAGTTACCAATACTTTATATCATTGAGGGTTTATTTTCCCCAATAGTGTCCATAATCCTTTGTCACTTCCAATACGTTTAATCAAAGTTAAAACACATACAGTCACGCCATGTTGTCTGAAAATGTTTGCTTCTTTCCCAATCAGCAACACCTGCGATAACTGGCATGGAACCTATTTCCTGTGGCCATCTTTGGCCTGCACCAAACTACCAAACACCATCTAGTGCTTGGAGGTCATATTACACTTAAAGGTCCCATATCATGCTCATTTTCAGGTTCATACGTGTATTTTGTGTTTCTACTAGAACATTTACATGCTGTAATGTTCAAAAAACCCTTTATTCTCCTCATACTGTCTGCCTGAATAAACCTGTATTTACCCTCTGTCTGAAACGCTCCATTTTAGCGCATTTTGACGGAATTGCAACAGAATTGCGTTGCTAGGCAACAGCTTGGGTCCAGGTGTACTTCCTGTCAGCTGATGACATTCACATACACTGCAACCAAAGCCTATGGAAAGGAGACTGTGTCACGGGCGGACATCGGTCTTGGGGTATGGGGTATAACGCATGCGCAGTGTAACCAAAGCTGCGGTCGTGCATTGTGATTGGCTCAATTTCGGCGAGGGCAGACCAGATTTTCCTGTACATGTCTTATACCCACGAAGATATGATAAGAATCTAAACCATCTCTTCTGTTGGGTATCCAACAGCCTCATCTGTGTGTAAAAGGAATTAGAAATGAGACGTCATTTACCAGCAGGATGTCTCTGTATCGCTAATGACATCAGTTCATTATGAACTCTCCTGCTGTGAACAAAGGGTAGACTTTTCCTCAGATTTATATCCCGTGCAGTTAAATGTACAACTTTTTGTAATTAAAAAAAAGAATTTTTACAGATCATCCATCTTGTCGTCTCACAATTTTTTGAAAACAAAACCGCCTCAACACAAAATGGTACAATCACTGATGGCAATCTTTACTGAGAATAAATTTCACTGTACAAGCAGATATAAATATGCAACCATAAAACTTTGAGCATACAGTTAGTGTTCAGTAACTAAATGACTAATATGCCAAAGCTGCACTCGAGAATTTTCAATGGAAAAAAAAAGTCTTAACTACTTAATTATTTCTTTTTTTTAAAAAAGTGGGAACAACACAAATAAACAGGAGGAAAAAACAATAGAAATCTATGACGTTGTATCTGCCTGACTGACTATATATAGTACAAAAACAGCCCAGGCTGCAGTAACACTTGGCCAGAGGACTTGTAGTGGAGTAGCCTACTTCTTTTTTTTTTTTTTTTTTTTTCACTGATTGAGGCCAAATTTGCAATTTCCAAAAATAATAAATCAGAACATTTCCTAAAAGCCGGCAGATTGTTTACAGAGAGGTATGGCTAATCCAGCATAGTATGGAAAATTGACTCATGAGTTGGCGATCAAGCAGTTGCTTTTCAATGATGTGTCCTCGTCTCTGGTTGCTCAGTTCAGGAGCAGGACTGAAATTTGTACTGTGGAACTTCCTTTATGGTAAAAAACACTGCCACCTGGTGGATCTTCATTGCATCTTGCTGATATTAGAGCCCATCAACTACAGATAATAGTTTGACTTCACTACATGCAAACTACTTAACCCCACTGGGGGAAGATGAAGCTAACTGATGCATTGTCCAGTGAAGATGATCTGATTTCAGAAATCCTACAAAGGGTTAGAGTTGACCGGCTTTTCACAGAGCGTTACCTAGATGTTCCTCTTAATCCATGCTAACTTCAGTGTTGACACTTACTAACGGAATCGTGAAATTAGCAACGTTTAACATGTCTGTTCACAGGGGTTTAGTTTTTTGTTTTGCATTTCCAAAGCACACAAAAATGCAGATACTAACTTGTCCATCGATGAAGTCGTACAGCTCTCTAAAACCTTCACTTGTGCCACCAGCATTAGGAGAGATGGGACTGTGTGTGTGTGTGTGGGTTGTTTGTATGTGTGTGTGTGTGTGTGTGTGTGTGTGCCCAGTCCAGACGTTACTGCAGCCCTTCACTTGTAAGTCCCAGGCTTGAAAGGCGTTAGGCATTGGGAGGGCTTGGCCAAGGCTTCAGGTGGGTTGGAGGCGGGCAGGAGTGCAATCACGGGGTCCAGTGGAAAGTGGGTCTTGGGGAGGGGTCAGTCACAAGGCTTCATACAGTGGGGGTCAAAGGTCAGGAGTATATACAGAATGGGTGGGAGCTTTTTACTGCCGACTCTTGAGGGAATCCACCAGCCTGTGAGGACAGAGACGGAGAGCAAATATAATTCAGCCTCGATCAACACAAAGAACAGATAGCATGTTGTGCAATATGAACCAATACTGAAGAGAATGAGTAATGTAGCGCAATTAACTTTTTTATGAGCCCTCCACATTGCTTTAAAATGGCTCACCGTTGAGTGGGAGCTTTTGACAAATACAAATGTAGTTCTGGATGGCAATAAACACCACACCTTATTTCTCTAACCACAGCAGAGATCTAATAGGATGTTGAGTTTTTTTCCTACTTCACACCTATTTTTTATTTCTCTATCTAGTAAGTATGCTAAAGCCTACCATTCCATTGCTTCATCCAGGCCTGTGCCCTTTGTGGCCGAGGTCTTGAAGATCTGCCATTTTCTGTCTTTAAGGGCGGGAAGGCCCAGAGAGTTGGCCACCTCAGCGGGCGTCATTGCCTGGTCCATATCCTGTTTGTTTGCAAATACCACCAGGATAGCTTTCTTTAGCTCTTCCTCCTGGATAAAAACACAAGGTCACAAAATGACATCATGGAGAGAGAAAGAGAGAGAGAGCCAGAGATTTGCCACGTGGCAGCTAAAAATATCAGTTTATTGGAAGCAAAACACAGCAACTAAATACTTAGTGAATGTTAACCACTCTTAAATACTTATTAAAGGTGATAACATTTTTATGCAGATGAATAATTTTTAAAAAATAATTCATCCACAGAGCTTTTAGAAAGGTATTATAATTGGGAATTAATCATTTAAAAAAATGTTGGCGGGTCCAAAATGAATGTTTTGTTTATCTCTGTGGAAGATATCTGACGTTTGGTTCACACTTCCAACAAGGCTACTAACAAGGTGTGACATCTAGTGGCTGATTGTTATCAATGTTATCAATAGCACCTTTGTAATACCACTGAATTTATAGCTTTGAAATATTCTACTTTGATAACCATCTGTCTGAATTCTGGTTTGAATTTTCCAGAAGGCCAAAATTTCAATTTCCACATTAAGTACAGTAACATTAAGTACACTTTTAGGATTAAAGATGATTTTATTTGCTTACAGCAATTCACACCGATTTGTATGAACATTTAACAATTACTTTTCACAATATCTAGTCAAGAACTAGTGTTGAACAAACAGACAATGTGACCTCATGGTGGCAATAGAGGAAAAGTGAGGTTATTCTCTCAAAATGACTAGAATTGATCCTCTGTGAACGTTCGATGTCATGGAAATCTATCCAATTGTTTCCCTCTTGACAAAGTGTTGAACATCCCTCCAGCTTTGCCGCTAATGAAATATCCTCACATCTGACTTGATTCAGTGTGTTTAGGTTGTAGTTTAGAATAAGCCCACTTACCTCCAACATGGCCACCAGCTCAGACTTTGAGATGCCCATCCTGTCGCGGTCGCTGCTGTCGACGACGTAGATGACTGCATCTGTGTTCGAGTAGTAACACCGCCAGTAGGGCCTGTGAAGCAGAGAGAGGAGCAGAAAGGTTGACAGATGGAAGAAGAGACAGATATATATAGATATATAAATATATCTATATATATATATAAAAAAACTTGATTTCTCTGTTTATCCCCAATCTCCAAGTTGCTGTTTGGAGCTATGTCCGTGTTCCACATGCATACGTTTCCCACACAATCACTCCTGGGAGCTCTGCAGTACAGCCACCATCTCCCCCCTACAACCTACCTGATACTCGTCTGTCCTCCCAGATCCCACACCTGGAACTTCAGATTTTTGTATGTGACTGTCTCGACGTTGAAACCGATTGCTGTGCAGAGAGAAATCCAAATGGGTTCAGTGAGAGCAGAAAATGTGAGCCTGATTGTTATCACCGTGTTATCTGGATGGGCAGTATACTGCAAGTATGATATGCACTGCACTTCACAGTAATGTGAGGAAGATAGCAGAGGAAAATGATGCTCTTTTGTAGAGACTGAATATAAAGAAACAAATGGCACGAATACTGAAATACTGTATTTTTTTAGGGCTTATGAAATCTTTCCCTCTGACAAGAAATTGTAGCATATTTGATTCTAATGAGTTCGGTAGACCATACGGTTTGTCATTTTCTCTACAACTAATTGGTCATGGTTCACTTCATTATAAAACTTCAAAGATCACATCAACAAACCACAGTGAAACAACATGTGTGTAAGCAAAGTTTGTGCTGTCATGGTAGAAGTGCTCATCTTAAGTTACTTCCCCCCTGAGTGGAAAACATGCAAATATTTATCATCTGCACATTCACATGGAAAAATAACAAAGAAAACGCTGCTGAAATTGTAAAAGACTCGACCGCACAGAGGAAAAAGTCAGGAAACATTTGTTTGCAAACCTGTCCATACATGACCAGAATACCTTTATAAGTGCTCATGATTTTGATCAGGCATATTTTTTTTATTCTGATTATTCTTATAGTCCTTCTGAGTCCTTTTAATGAAACTATTTGGTGTTGTTTTTTTCCCGGTATCACAGCTATCTTCAGTAACATCAGTACATACTCTATCAGCTGTACTGAATTCAATTAAAGAGGACATATTAAACTTTTGTGCTTTTTTTCCCCTTTCCTTTAGTATGTTGTTTAGTTTTTGTAAAAGGTCTGCAAGTCTACAAAGCCCACGCAAAAGGGAGTTACTCTCCCCCACAGAAAAACGCTGCTCCTGAACTGCCTAAAGCGCATTTTCTTTCCTAACGTGGTGATGTCAACAAGTAATACATTTGCATAATACCTGCCTAGCGGCTAGTTAGAGCGGAGTCTGAAGAGTTTGGTACAGTTGACCAATCACAACAGAGTGGGCCAGCTGACCAATCAGAGCAGACTGGGCTTTTCTGGCAGGGGTAGGAGCTCAAACAAGAGCGTTTCAGACAGTCGATATGAGAAAAGTAAAGCGTTTTTTGAACATTAAAGCGTGTAAACACCTTCTAGTAGAAAACCAAAATACAAGTATGAACCTGAAAATGAGCATAATAGTTCCTCTTTAAAGGCATTGAAATAAAACACTTTTGAGGCATAAAGAGAAGAATGTTGCCCAGACTGGTTGCCCGTGTGTGCCAAGCCTCTCCACGTAGAAGCATTTGCCTGCAGGGTTATTGTTCTGTGCCATCCGTAATCTAATTACTGTAGGCTACATAAATACATTGTTCTCATACTACCATGTTAAAAAAATAGTGCATCTGATAAACTGAGAGAGTTGCACTGATATGAACCTAAGGATGTTGTGTAAGGAGGAACAAACACATAAATAAATATGGAAATTAAGAAAGAGAGCAAACCAGTACATACTGGGGATTGTAGTGACCACCTCTCCAACCTGCAGCCGGTACAGAATGGTCGTTTTTCCAGCGCCGTCCAAACCCAGGATCAAAATCCTCATCTCCCTGGTGCCAAACAGGCCCGAGAAGAGACTAGAGAAGAAACCTCCTGAGGAATCGACAACACAGGGGAAGAAGTTAGAAGTAGCTTTTGATCAGCTGATGGATAGAAAATTAAGTTTTGATCATTTATCAACTAAAACAGCTTGCTTCATCTTTATTCAAGATTCAAGATTCACTTTATTGTCATTTCACTGAGTATTTGCATACACAGAAGGAAACGAAATATTGTTTCTCCCAGCTCCAGTCAGTGCATTAAAAAGGATAGAATAAATTAGTATTAAAATTAACAATACCTAAAAATAACAATAAAAGAATAAAATAAGTAAACGTTTCAGACACAATTTCACACAATTTGCAGTCATACACCCAATTTGCAGTCGTGTTTAGCAGCAGAGAAAAGTGCATTTATGTCCATAGTAAAGTGCTGGTTGCATTACTGTTCCAAAAATTGTCTTTGACAGGTGACTAGCTTTAAAAACTGTTTCTGTGTTAATGCTGGGGGGTTGGATTTGAGAGTGTGTGTGTGGGGAGGGGACACAGTTCATTTACAAGCCTAACCGCTTGTGGGAAGAAGCTGTTCAGCATCCTGCTAGACCTGAAGCAGATGCTCCTTTGAATACTTTGGATGTATTGAGTGTAACACATCACTTTGGGCTCTAGTAAACTCTTGCATGAACTTAATGATAACTCAAATAATAATAAACATAACATGATTAAATCAATGGTAAATCAACTGACAAAATAGTAGTTACTTTAAGTTCTAAAAGAATTACAGAAACAGAGAAATGTGAGTCCCCTTTTCAACGAAAAGAGTGAGCTTTTCTACATCTGGAAATATTATAAAGAACCCTTTTCCTGTTTTGCATGACAGTGGCCTAATTCTCTGTCTGTAGGTGGTTGAGGTTAGCTGAGGTTAGCTTCAGTAACAGACGTTATGGTGTGATTGAATTAAATTGAAGACTGCAGGTTGTCGTGCTTTTTCCTCGTATGTCCTCAATGCCATTATGTAGATATTATAAAACAGCTAGCTTGAATACACAACGTTTAGGAGCTGTACACACCAAAACACCATGTAATGTAAACAGTTGTAAAATAGGTACGGTAGATATAATAAATAAATGTAAACAGAAGTGTTACACTAGAGGAATAAAATATAAAATAGATGTGATGTAAACAGAGGTAATTGCACTTGTAAAATAGGTAGGGTAGATGTAATAAATAAAATGTAAACAGAAGTGTTAGATAGATAGATAGATAGATAGATAGATAGATAGATAGATGGATATATAGATAGATAGATAGATAGATAGATGGATATATAGATAGATAGATAGATAGATAGATAGATAGATAGATGGTAACTTTATTGATCCCGAGGGAAATTCAAGTTTCCAGCATCACAGTTTCATAGTGCAAAACATGTTAGTAAAAAGCAGTAAAAAAGTTAGTAGAACAAAATACAAGGTACAAAAAAATATACCAGATATAAAAATACAAGGAGGTGAAGAAAACTGTTAAAACTGAATATAGTGCAGGATAACAGCTGTGATACACGACTATTAAAAAAGTGCAGAAGAGACAGTTAAAAATGAATATAGTGCAGAAGAGACTATTAAAAAAGTGAATATAGTGCAGAAGAGACTGTTAAAAATGAATATAGTGCAGGGTAACTCCAGTAGCTTAGTCTATGAAAGTGCACTGTGTGCATTATTATCTGTCATGCAGACACTAGAGGAATAAAATATAAAATAGATGTAATGTAAACAGAGGTAATTGCACTTGTAAAATAGGTAGGGTAGATGTAATAATAAGTGTTACACTATAGGAATAGAATATAAAATAGATGTAATGTAAACAGAAGTGTTACACTAGAGGAATAGAATATAAAATAGATGTAATATAAACAGAAGTGTTACACTAGAGGAATAAAATATAAATAAATAGATGTAATATAAAAAGAAATGTTACACTAGAGGAATAAAATATAAAATAGATGTAATGTAAACAGAAGTGTTACACTAGAGGAATAAAATATAAAATAGATTTAATGTAAACAGAAGTGTTACACTAGAGGAATAAAATATAAAATAGATTTAATGTAAACAGAAGTGTTACACTAGAGGAATAAAATATAAAATATATGTAATGTAAACAGAAGTGTTACACTAGAGGAATAGAATATAAATAAATAGATGTAATGTAAACAGAGGTAATTGCACTTGTAAAATAGGTAGGGTAGATGTAATAATAAGTGTTACACTAGAGGAATAAAATATAAATAGATAGATGTAATGCAAACAGGTTGTAAAATAGGTAGGGTAGATGTAATAAATAAATATAAACAGAAGTGTTACAACTAGAGGAATAAAATATAAATAGATAGATGTAATGTAAGCAGGTTGTAAAATAGGTAGGGTAGATGTAATAAATAAAATGTATGTTGCACTTGAGGTGTATATTACATAGTACATGAGTGAATTCAACTAAAAGAGTGAGCTTTTCTACATCTGTAACTATTAAAAACCCTTTTTCCTGGTTAACATGACAGTGGCCTAATTCTCTGTGTGTAGGTGGTTGAGCTGGTTAGCTGAGGTTAGCTTAGCTAGCTAGCAACAGTCCTAATGTGTGTTAAATGAAGCAGGCTGATACAAAGCAGGTGTCTAATTACTCACACGCATGGACAAATACATGTTTTATCGAATAAAAGATAGAAATACTGACCCATTTCGATAAGATACGGCCCTTTGAGTGGAGCAGTAACACAGAGTGGCAGGTTGGACGGTTGGAGACCTACTTCCGGGTTGTTGACGTGTCGCTGAGCTACGTCACCAAACTGTCGCTTCAATTTCGCGTCGTCACATTCGACACATTCAAAAAAAAAAAAATTTAAACAAAATTAAAAAAAATTAAATTAAAGTTAAAAAAATGTTTTAACAATGTAGTTGACACATTAAGAGTCTTTATTTATTTTTTTATACACATTCATTTGCTTTATATAAAAACATATAATGTGTTTTTTATCGAAAGTGCTGCTCTGGAAAAGAAGCTTCATCATGACGCTGTGGTTCAGGGTGCATTCAAGACGCCAAAACGGTGTCGCGTTCTCAAGTGTTCAACAGCTATTCTTATTAAAGGGGGACTGTGTGGCAGTCAAATGATGTGTCAGTATAAACCACAGAACTATTAGCAATATTATTGCACTTATATTATTTCCTCATTATTATTATTATTATTATTATTTATTATTTTATTTTATTTAATTGTCAGGTCTATTGGGGAATACAGCAGATAACATATACTGTGAAATTATTCAGTTTTTAAGAGAAACTGATTTAGTTAAACGAATCTAGAGTTTTCCTCATTATTTTTTTTCAATATTATATTTATTGTTTTTTTGTTCATTTTGAAACAACAGAACAAACATTCACAAAGGTCCCCAATAATAACATTCTCGGTACGAAGAAACTTAACAAACCTAATATTAATATAAAATAAGCCAGCATAGATACAGGAAAAACATTTTATATACAAAAAATAGATATATAAGTAAAAAGAATATACACAAGTAAAAGAAATAAAATTTAAAACAATATAATAAAATAAAATCTATTTATATATACATATATATACTCTATACATATATACATATATACACATATAGGCACACGCAGTATATACAGATACAAAAACACATATACATATAATCAATTAAAAAAAATCGGTGTACAATTCAGTCATCATCATATTCTATCACCCAGTTTTCCTCATTATTATTTTTATTTTTTTTAATTGTATTTAATTTTATTTATTTCATTTATTTTATTTATTATTTTGTTTCTGCACAATCTCATGCTCCACCCTCCAGTCCAGATGGTGGTGGTAATGCACCTCTAAGATGGTTTGCCAACCAGCCAATAAACACCAAAAGATGAAGAAGCAGCCACTGTGTAACAGAAACTGGTGTTTTTGAATGCAACTCACATTTAGACGAAAGGAGTTGCCCTCTCTCTCCCAACAGCATCACATTTTTATTATCACCTCAGAATAAAGACAGATTATAAAGGTATATGTGGAGAAAAAGAAGCTGCTGTGCATAATGTTATAATTTTTAATGCAACCTGTTCTGAGCAGTTTATAATAACTTTGCATGCAAACGGATGGATTTGGTGCCTGAAGGCTGAGACATCATCATTTTTACAACCGGGACCGCCGACAGGATGGTGGAGCGGTCGGACCGAGCTCCTCTGCTGGACTGGGAGGAGGTTCAGCCCGGTGGAGCTGCACCACCTGCACCACCGGTACCGGTACCGGCTGCAGCTGCTGCACACACCAAGGAGAGCCGTGCATCACCGGGATGCTGCGGACCAGCAGGGGGTCCAACTCCTCCCAGCAGCTGCAGGTCTGTCTTTTCCAACGCAGACGGCTGCAGCGCCACACCCGCCTTCACCTCCACCTCCACCTCCACCACCACACCGACGTGCATGAAGGATGAAGCCGAGGAAGAGGAGCATCTCTCGGATGCAGAGTCGAGGGAGGAGACGCTGGAAGAGAGGATGGTGAAATGGGAGGAAAAGGACCAGATTGTGTCGGTCTTTGTGGTTGCCTTCAACACCAGATCAGGTGGGGGACATAAAAAAAATATATATATGCAACATGCAAACACAATGCAAAGGGAAAAGATCATGTTTATAGACATAAAAATATATATATGCAACATGGAACACAGAAAAATAGATGCAACATGGAACACAATGCAAAGGGAAAAGATCATGTTTATAGACAGAAAAATATATATATGCAACATGGAACACAGAAAAATAGATGCAACATGGAACACAATGCAAAGGGTAAAAGATCATGTTTATAGACAGAAAAATATATGCAACATGGAAACACAATGCAAAGGGAAAAGATCATGTTTATAGAAAGAAAAATAGATGCAACATGGAACACAATGCAAAGGGAAAAGATTATGTTTATAGACAGAGAAATAGATGATGCAAAGCAAATCTCTCTGTGTGTTTGACGCCCAAAAATGCATGTTTTGTACTAAGTCTGCAGAACATTTTCTCCTACAGGTGTGGCCTTTTTCTGACCTGCATGGCCATAAGTTTAGAGACATGATGCAAAAGGCATCTGTGGCCTGTAACTACAGAACAAGACATGTCCAGATGTCAGGATGTGGTGGCAAATCAATCAGCTGGTCATTTTCTGCAGAGCAGGCTTAATACATTTTTAATGAGGGGTGTATGTTGAAGACAGGATGAAACCTGTGAAATATAACAGGTAACTTGCATAAGATTTAATGTTTTAAAATTATAGAGATAGAGGAGATTCCCTACAGGGTGGAGCTGCTGGGTGCTATATGATGTTGCAGCATGTCAGACTGAAATGAGACCAGGAGAAAAGGGTGAGGTTATAACAGGTTATAACATGCTTTTTATAAAAAGAAATATTTGCTCACTGATATTAGTGCTCCACCTCTACCAACCATCTGAGAGGATGCAAGGAAAGGCCTCAATTTGAAGCTATAACAAATAGGACTCCAGGTAGATTAGCTGGATCAATTCCTGGTCTGTAGAGTCAATAATGTTACTGGACTTTCAGGGGTAACACATGATAAGATAATACATTATTGTTTGCAGGATATTAACAGAATATACAGTCGTTAAATCTTTGATATGAAACATTACAAAACAGTTGGCTGTGGTGCATCGTTAGACGAAAACATACCCTTTTATTCAGTATATTATTCAATGTTTTCATATTTTACAACCAAGATGGAACGGTGTGTAACGTATTGCACAGAGCCACAATATTTGTAGTGCGCTCACACCAAAAGTCCTATAGTTTATACACTCAAATGTCACTCTTATGTTAAAATATCCCTGTGTCTTAGCATCACAACTAAATGTAGACTATTAAGACAGTTGTGTCTTGGCCAGATATAATTTCCCCATTTCTACTTACAGATAGAAAGCTCTACTTCTGCTTATTTAAAAAGATGTGGTCCACTCAAAAACACTTGTTTAGCTTATGTACTTTCCTGTGACGTGTCGTTGTTTTTTGAGGGTGTTGTTCTGGCAGAAAATTTTCTGGTTTTTCCAAAAAAGTTTTTAGTTTTTTGGGGTATTTTTTTTACCTTTTTTAATAGAGAGTGCAGCAGAGAAATGACAGGAAATGAGGGAAGAGAAGGAGGGAGAAAGATATGCAACAGTTTCATTAAGACAGCCCGACGGTTCCTTTTTTTTTTAGGTGAACAAATGAGACCTTAATTTCCTAGAACATTTTCTATACTGTACTAGAGCAAATAGAGGATTAATTAGAGTAGCATTAGGATTCATTTTTCACCTATAATAACACAGCATAAGTAGAGTGGATATTGATTTGAGGATAATTTCTTATAGAATTTAGCCAAGCATCACACGATACATCACAAATAGGGCTGCACACGATTATCACGATCATTCAGTTTACTGTCATAGAGGAGTAAAGAAACCAGAAAATATTCACATTTAAGAAGCTGAAATCAGAGAATTTTGACTTTAAAAAAAAAAGAAATACTCAAACCGATTAATTGATTATCAAAATAGTTGGCAATTAATTTAATAGCTGACAATTAATCAATTAATTGTGGCAGCTCTAATCACAAATCAGAGCAAAGCATTAAGATTTTGTGCTTTTGTTCAGTAAAATATATAATGAAAAACTATCATGTCTCTAGGGGCCTTTTTAAAACAGGTCTGTGTGTTCAGGAAACAGCGCTGATAGGCACTTTGCACTGCATGACACTTAAAGCGAAAAGCTTAAAGTCAATAACAGCTGTCAGAGTGGTAACAAGACAGAGCATCTTTGGTGTTTCAGCAGCAGGTGGATGATACAGACCTGTAGGCCCAATCTCACGACTGAACTCTGCAGAAACAACTCTTACTGATACGTGGAGCTAATGATTAGATTGAAAGCTGAGTCACCTCCTCCATCTCCCCGCTCCTTTCAGACCATATTTGCTCAGCTGCCGTTCGAGCGTCAGCGCTCGGCCTTCACACATAATGAATTCCAAAGAATCCAGTCGGGCTGTGTCACTGTTGTTTCACGAACATGAAATGGTGATAATATATTTACAGTCTGGTCTTGTATCTTTGTCTGCTTGCCTGTGTGTTCTAACGTTATTTGTCTGTTGTGTGGGTGTGATAGGAAACATGCTGGAGTGGTGTCTGCCCAAAGACATGGACCTGGAAGGAGTGGAGTTCAAAGCCATCGCCAGCGGCTCCCACCGAGTCACAACAGACTTCATGTAAGCACAATAGATTAAGTTGTTCACCTTCTTTACATCCTGAAGGACAAGTGGAGGAAGCAAATTCTCAGTATTAGGATGCGGCCCCATGTCTTCCTCCTGGCAGGACAAACAAAGTGTTGCCTGGCAAAAAAAAAAAAAAGCCCAGCCATCTGGCAGTGCCTTTGCTTTTCATGACTCATGGCTTCGTCTGTCTCTCTCTCTCTCTCTCTCTCCCCTCCATCCATCCATCCATCCATCCATCCATCCATCCCACAGCTACTTCCGCAAGGGCTGCTACTTTGGCCTGGCCTGCTTTGCCAACATGGCGGTGGAGAGCACAGTGGAGAGGGGGGCGAGGATGAAGTCGGTAGGGATCCTGTCTCCTTCCTACACCTTGCTCTACCGCTACATGAGCTTCCTGGAGCACCAGGTCAGGTAAGAGGAGCTGGTTTGTTCAACAGAGGGGTCTGCTTGATGCGCATGGCGGGAGCCAGTACGTTCACTGAACAGGCTTAGAATGATTTAGTCTATAAAATGTCACAAAATAGTGAAAAATGCACACAAATTGCTTCTTTTGTCCAACCAATCATCATATCACACGATCTTCCTCAGGAGATTATGGAATTGCCAGCCTGTTTTCTTTCCCAGGGCGTCAAATACCGACGCTTTGTCACGGCCGTCGGCGATCAATACCGCTGCACAAGCCAACCTTGAGTGGCGGTAATGTGACAATTAACTACAATGTAAACCCATCCATGGCAACAGTAAACACACAGGGAAAGTGCTGTGGTGACGTAGGTTAAAGAGCGAAAGAGACACACCGGGCGGGCGGGAGGGGAGGTGGATGTGTCCAACAAACACAAGGCTTTCATCAAGGAGACCGCTGATGGTGTCACATGCGTCACGATTCACTTTCAGCTGATCGATCGTGTCCCGTGTTCACAGCGTGAAGTCACATTTTCACTGTACAAACCTAGTCATTTTAAGACCAACCATGTTGTTTTTCCTAAACCTATCTAAGGGGTTTTGTTGCCTAATCCTAAGAAAGTGTTTTTGTTTAATTCGCAACATTAAGCATGTGTTTACTGCGAGCAAAAGACATGACAAAGTTGGGATGTGAACGTGTTGGAATTGTAGATGTTCAAATTTCCTTTTCTTTACATGCCATGTTGGCTTAAAAGTTGAGATTGAAAGTAGTGCTGTCAATCGATTAAAATGTTTAATTGTGATTAATCGCATGATTGTCATAGTTAATCACGATTAATCCCAAATTAATCGCACATAGTTTATCTGTTCAAAATGTAACTTAAAGGGAGATTTGTCAAGTATTTAATACTCTTATCAACATGGGAGTGGGCAAATATGCTTGCTTTATGCAAATAATGTATGTATATAATTTATTTATTATTGGAAATCAAATTGAAACAAATTTGCGTTATTATCGCAATAACTTTGACAGCCCCTAATTGAAAGTCAACAACATTCAGTTTATAAAACCGAAGCAAAACGTCATTTTGAGAAGCTGAAACCAGCAAATGTTCTGCTTGATAAATGACTTAACATGATTATCAAAATCTCTTTCAAGTAATTCATTTTTTCACTCTTTAAGAGTTAATCCTGTGACAGTACTCCCACCACATCTTTACTACTACCACTATTAAGAGGTTTCAAGTAGGCAATATTAGTCCACAGGTAAGTTCACATACAGCCACTAGGGGCCACTCGTGGGCCTTTCTGACTCTCCTTAGCCGAGTTCTTCCTCTTCTTCTCTCTCTTCCCTCTTCTCAAATAGACCACTCTCACTCTTTCCGTGACTCCCGTTTTCTGTCCCTCAACAGCGCTGCACTTCCATTATCCTTAAACCCCATTAATAATGTTGCTGCTGTGGACAGGCCGGTGAACGTCACAGTGTTTCATCCCGAGATTTGTCACACCCCTGTCACACTTTCTCTTTGAACACAGTTCTCTCTATAGTCAGTCCCCCTTTTCTCTCTGCTTTCCCCTCTTCCCTCTCCTCAGTTCCCACACTCCTGGCCTCTCCTGGCCTCCAGTCACGCAGCGCTCATGCTCCTTACTCATCATTCCCCACGTAGCTCGCTCCAGATTCCCCATCTGCTGACTGCCATGGCAGTAATAGAAAGGGCTCTCTGTGGGTCATGAGGTAGTTAAGATATATAGGAATCTCTCTCTCTCTCTGTCTCTCTCTCTCTCTCTCTCTCTATTTCTGATTTTGAGTCAGTTATGTGTCCTCTCTTGCCTACTGCCACTTTAAGACAAAACTATACTTGCATATTTGTGTAAATATTTAGATTTTAAAGTCTTGAATTTTCCAGTTTTAAAGTCGCTGAATGTCTTTTTTTGATCGCCCCGCTACAGGCTGCAGCTTCAGTCCCCAGGCCACTACTCTCCCCTGGAGGCCTTCTATGAGGACAAGAGAGCACTCCTGCCCCCCAGTGGTGATGGTGTTGTTACTGCATGTCCAGCCAACGCCTGGGGAGCTGCAATCAACCACAGCATGCACCCAGAGATGAAGGTAGGAAGGACAGTTCCACTTCTACAACTACGTCAGTCACTGTGTGACTCAGTAACCTTGTGTGCGTGTCTGTGTTTGCATACCTCTGGACCAGATCACCCACCCTGCAGGCTGCATGTCCCAGTTCATCCGCTTCTTTGGGGAGCAGATCATGGTGCTGTGGAAGCTGGCTCTCCTCCGCAGACGCATCCTCATCTTCTCCCCTCCACCTGTGGGCGTGGTCTGCTACAGAGGTGAGAATGAAATTAATTAATTTTTAAAGGAATAGTTAGACATTTTGGGATTTCTTGCCTATAGTCAGACGAGAAGATTGATACTCTTCTTGAGAGTGTTATTCTCAATTATCTCTTGGCAAGATAGCAAAATGGTGTATTTTACAAAATGTCAAAATATTCCCTTAATTTAAAAATCATCATCAAAAGAAAATAAATGTTTTTACATTTCTAAAAGTTGAGACCATCTGCCTTTTACTAATTTATTAGTCTGGTGATTTTACTTGCAGTGTCTCTCCAGCTGTATCCGTGTTGGACGTCATGCACACACTCACATCCTGTGTCGCTCTCTTGCTCTCCCACACTCATGCATCATTTTTTTTCTAATTTCACCCTCCGCCCCCTCTTCCCCTCTCAGTGTACTGCTGCTGTTGCCTGGCAAACATCTCCATCCCCGGGATCGGCGTGGCCGTGCCCGAGTTCCGCCCCTTCTTCTATGTTAACGTGGCCGACATCAGCGCCCTGGAGAACGAGCTCTCCTACGTGGCGTGTAAGTGGGTGCTCGAAACATGTTGACATTTTGTGAAAAGCCCCACTGAAAAAAAGGACTAGTTTGTGTAATATGCATCTTTTGCAGGTACGAGTAGTATCTCAAATCTTAGAGATGTGTTTGTATGTTTAGGTACTACTGAGAAGATCTTTGAGGAGAAGAAGGATCTGTATGACGTGTATGTAGACAATCAGAATGTAAAGACCTACAGGGACGGCCTGAAGCCTCTGCTCCGCCTCAGCACCGCAGACAGGGAGAAATATCGCAAACTCACTGAACAGAGGTAGGTGACAATACTAACAACAGGACTTAATGCTTACACTTCATAATAATCACCAGGGTGGAAATTAAAAGGGACATATTGAGAGTATCTAAGTTTGTCCAAACTGATATATCTCAACAAATATGAAATTTAAGCTGGTTGCAATCTGCAATCTCACCACTAGATGCCGCCAGATCCTACACACTGTCCTTTAAGTACAGCCTCACAAAGCTGCTAGCACCATGTGTAAGACAAATACACATTACATATGTTGGTATAGATCACAAATCGTGCACTCTCTCCTGTAGGTTTTCAAAGGAACGGCTAGAAATAAAGTGTGTGTCTGTCTGTGTGTGTGTAGGCAAATGTTGCTGTACTCCCAGGAGGAGAATGGAGACTGTGTGTCCAGTGAAGAGGATCTCTTTATTCTGTAAGTACAACATGATTCATTTAACCAGCCAGCGGAGTGAGAACTACTGATTAACCACTGTACGCAGAGCAGAGACACAAGTTGATCTTTTCATGAAGGGAACGGTCAGCACAGTGGCTGCTTAGAAAAATTGAATCAAAGAGGTAATGAGCCTGACAGAATCTCTCCCGACCTTTCTCCTCCTCTCACAGTAACTGTAATTACATCTCACAAAGGGCGTTTGTGCTGTTTTTTTTGCTTTTTTTCCATCTTAAGGGGGGACAAATGAAGGGAAAAGGTCAGCTTTGTGTCGGTCAGCTGAGTCATATTTGATAAACTATAAATGAACTACTCACCCTTCCTTCTTGACTCATCCAGGTTTTTCCTGGAGCAGAACAACAGGATTTTCCAGACCCTCAGCGAGGTGGCGGGGAGCCCCGATCCCACGCTGACCCAGGAGAGCGTGAGGGCCATGGGTCTGGATCCCCATGGAGACAGGCTCTTCCTGCTCCACCTGCTGGAGATCTACGGCTACGACACCCTGCTGGTGTCAGAGCAGCTGTGCTGCAGTTGAGAGATTATGGACGGCTGGCTTTCCGCCTTTCATCACTGCTGGGTTTTAAAAAAGGGGGGGTTGATTTGCCTCACGCAAAAACGTCAAGTGCTGCACTACTGGCTTCTTGGGAGTCTTCAGGACTGTTTGATTTCCTCTGGTAGAACTTTTTTTTGTTGTATATCCCCCCTGTGCTTCTTTTGTTCGCCGTGGTTCTGCTCCCTGCAAGAACAACAACAACAGTCTCCTTTATTATAACCAAGAGTATTGTGGTCAGTTCAACTTGATACTCACCCTTGGCGGACTAAAAGTGATTCTCTGGATCAGATATTTCAAAACTGAGCCGTGTTTGAGAGCCATGGATGGCCGGTCCAAACCCAAGATGAAGACCAAATAAAGTGGCCTGAACTGTACTGGGACATCAAGTTGAATGAGAGACTTCCTCCGAGATAAAGCCAGGGATTTGGAGATTTTCAGTGAACCAAACGTGTACTGAGGATTGATGTATGAAAGTGAAAAAGAGAGGTAGCCGTCCTGTAAATAATTTTTTCCCCTTTGTGTATAGTGTGTCAGCGTATGTGTGATTATGGGGGTCCGCCTCTCTGCCAGTGTTGCTTTCCTTGTATCAAGTGCTGGATTCAAACATCTCATTTTTAAGCCTCTATGTCCAAATCAGGGGCCTCCTTTCTTGAATTTATGTCACTACTAAGCAGGTCAAACCACCTTTTGTCTTCATGAGCCATGTCTGTAAAGCACTACTGTTTAACTGGCACTTAAATGACCAGTTTTGCCATTTAATGTTAAGACTAATTATTTTTTTTGGCCCTGAGCTAAGACCAAAATCAGATTTTCTAAATGATGTCCAACAGGCGAGGGGCGACGTCCACGTGGACATAGAGGCTAATTTCAAATGGCTTATTTGCACCCGTGCTGTCAGCTGGGCCTGCAGCTCAGACAGAGGAATGCGCTGTTACACAAAGACCACTGTTAAAGTCTTTAATGCTTTTCTCAAAATGTCCAGTTGTGTTCTGCAGCTCTAGTATCAAGACAAAGACGGGCCTTCAGGGGGTCGACTTCACAACTTCAGATGATTCTCTCAGTTCAGAGACACTGAGTTGGTTTATTTAACAGCTACCGTCTGCAGAATAGAGAGTATAGAGAATCAGTTAAGACACAGTACTATAACTTTTAATAATGTACATTTCGAAGCACGCCATAGCAGCGGATGCTTTCAGCTTTGCCAACAGAGTGGATGCACTTGTTGGTATCTTATGTGCATTGCTGTCGATACATGAGGTAATGCTTACGTGACATAAAATAAACAAGGTTCTTGCCACGAGGCGGCAAAATAACAAAAACAAATGACACAGCTAACACATCAGTGGCTTGTTAAAGGTGCTCTCTACAATATTCATAGCATTAATAAAGCAGCAAACAACTATTTGCTATGTAAAGATATAGAGGAGTAATGTGTACCTGAGCAGAGAACGAAGTCGCTCTCTCTGTGTATGTTGTAATCCGAGCTTCTCCTCGCTTTATTGACAAAGCCAGGCCAGCTGTGTGTGTTTTAAGTGCATGCCCCACTGGATAGCTCAGGACCCCCGCTCTGCACTGCTCTCATACGGCGGTTAAAGCCGATAACGCCGTCCCGACCGATGGCGCCGTTGCGGAAGAATAGCACCCACCCTCTGGTTCCCCCCCCCAGGTTAACACTATAAGCTCTGTCAGCACTGTTGCCGTAGTTTCCACCAAAGAACGTATATTGCTAAGAAGTGAAATTCAATTGTTCGTTCCATAGCAACATCAGCGCCCAGCAGCAGAGCTGCGCTTCCGCCATTTTGGACTGAAAGCGACTACCGGACACCAGTAAAACGTCCGCCTTAAAAAGCGCCGTATAAAAGTAAAACAAAATGATTTCTATTCTGTTTTCATATTCGACCGGAATGGCCTGTGTTGAACGATAACATTTTATAAATATGATAAATGTTTTCCGTTCAAAATGAGCCGTCGCCATGTTGAAAGCCGTGCGGAGGCAACAGAAATGATCCCAATTTTGAATTTAGCACCTTTAAGTTTAAACAATGGCCTAATTACACATCCAGCGAACACAAAGAAACATTACCATTCACATGGCGTAGTGTTTTTTGTTTTTTAGCTCTGCGTTGGGTCTCCACCAACTCTAATAGCTTTTAGCTGCTAGCTGTTCGACTTTCTTTACTAGCAGCTGCTAACTTTGTAGGTCTCCTGTTTGGCGCTGGATAGGTAGCATACAGTCCGTTTATCGAAATATTTTGCCGAAAATAACAGTCTGCTGATGCTGTAAACGTGGTTGATGAGAGTAGTGAGATTGCAATCACCCAGTTAAAATGCTTCATAAAACCATAACTAGGTAAGAGGCTTAAATAGCTCCATGGAGCTGCAGAGATTAGCGATAATTCTCTGCATGTTTGTCAGCGACTGCTTTCACATTCCATGTAGTCATCTGTTCATATATAAAAAAAAAAAAAAAAAATACTCATTAATGCAGCTTTAAGCAATGTTTCCCCTTTGATGGGACAGTAATGATTTCAGCCCGCATACCTCCATCGATCAGGTAAAGTTTAGCAATTTTGTGTGGAACAGCAACGTTTGAGGAATTTCTTTTAGACCGACCAACATTACATAACTGCAACGTGAAAATACATGTGCTGAAAAAGACGAATTCTATTGAAATGTCATTTAAAGTCAGTCATATTGTTCATTTGTTTCTGAAAAGGGTGCTTTTTCCACACACACACACGAGATATGATGAACTCCTACAACAAACTAATGGTTATTATTCTGTCATTTTATGTTTTACAGTGATATGATTTTTTTTAAATGTATTGTTTATTTAGTTTCTTTAGCTTTTAATCATTTTGAGTGTAAATATTCAATTGCTGTAACATCATCTGTGAAGAAATGGGGTCAGTTGAATGTGTTTTATAAGGCAATTATGATCCCACAGAGCCTCCTGTGTATCACTGAAACCCTCATGCAATTTTGTGTTCAACCGTCCGCTGTAAGAAAACAATCTCGAGCATATTTTCACCCCCACATCGCATGGCACCTTAGACCACATGTACAGAGCTAAAGCAACCATGTTTGTAGTTGAAGGGATAGTCCGACTCATGTTAAAACACCTTCACTTTATTTATTTTACTGTAAAACCATTTCAGAAATAAAGTGCATCGCCACTTGGAAGGAAAAACACAGTTCTCAGTCTGAATATTGTTATTAACAACTTTTACATTCCTGATTCTAGATTTCATTCATTTTATAAAATGTCCAGTTCAAAGCTTAATGGATTTTCGTCTTGTCGTGTGGCCGTCTTCTCAAACATTCAGCAGTGGTATTCCTGGTGTCCAATGATGATAAATTCCTCACCACTAGAGACGCTTCCGTCACTGACGTTACCGTTAATGCAACATCTGGAGCCATTGTTGATGATGTCATAGCCGCTGAGCGTGCACTGCCTGCCGGTCGCAGCATCTTTCAGAGCAGTCAGCCAGCTCTGTTTGAGACCCGAGCCGGCGCAGAAGAAAGTGTGGGTGCTTTTAGATTGTCTTAAACAGAAACAAGGCTGACCCTGGAGATCCTCAGGGGAATCCTCCACACTGCAGCCCAGTAGAGGGATACTGGACAGGGGCTTCACATCCTGGAGATATGGAGGGTGGGGGGTGAATGAAAGGGATAGAAAAGCAGGTGGTGGAAGCAAGGGTTGAAGCTGTGTGCATGGCAAGATTTTGTATGAAACAACATTATGTTTTGGTCTTCACAAATCCCTCTGTGGGGTTGCAACAGAATAGCGTGCTCTCCTTTCTTGTTCCTCACTTTAAGTTGCTCTGATGTCCTTAGAGGACAAAAATGTCCGCGTCAAAAAAAAAATGCCAGAAAATTATATATTAATATAATGTCTGTCCAGTTTGAATGAAGTGTTTTACGCTGCTCCGCTACGTACAGCTGATCTCAACATAAACAACAATACACGTGGATGATGGCACAAGCTGAACAGAGAGAGGGGGCAATCGTACTCGGGCAGCTTGGCGGAGGTCTGCGCTCTCCGAGTGCCATTCTAGTTTAACAATTTTTTTGTCGTTTTGTGCTCTTTTGTTTGTAAAACACAAAAAGGCATTTAAACTTATCTGTAAAATTGAAAACCAAATAAACACACTTTTAAAAAAAAAAATGTAGAAAGGAGAGGTTCTGGACATATGGGGGAAAAACCTGAAGACATGACTGAAGAAACCTAACAAAATGCAGGAAACGAGAAGTTACTGAATGGTTTGAGGATAATGGAAATTATGTGAATTGTATATTATGGTCCTCACATTCACCAGATTTCAACCCAAGTGAACATTTTTCTACGGTAGATTTTTGTTTGACGTGCTTGGCGGCGCTCTCCACCAACCATCATGGGACACTTTATATTGGTTTTGTTCTTTAGTTCGTCACCAACAGTATCTGTGTATGGAGCCAGACACTTGGGAAAGTAATGTTACACTAAAACAAAGCCAAAGGGCATTTGCTGTAGGTCCAGATGATTTAATGCAGCATGTCTTGCTGAAGATGGATTCAAAGTACGAGGACTTCAAAAGAATATTGTAGTTTTCTGTGGATATGTAAAATGTTTTGAGTTTTATCAGGTATCATTCATAAAAGAAGCAGGAGTGGCATTAATCTAACCTTTTTAAGAAGTCAGAATCTGTTTGTGTAGTTGATTGCACAACTTCACAGCTTCACAATTTCAACAGGGTTTCCCTTTTTTTTCCATGTGAGAGCATGATTGCAGACGGTGACTGTTGTGTGTGTTTGAGGGGGAGAGACTGTGGGGACATCTGTCTATGACAACATCACATGCATACCCTATAGAAACAAGCCCACCCGAATAACACTGCCATACAAATAGAAACGAGTGTGTGGCATCATTACACCAGTGGTTGCATTGTTACATTATTCTTCATCACAGAGATCCCTACCTGAGGAGCAGTGTACAGTTGGAGGACCGGAGGTTCAGTCATGGTGATAACAGACCATACGTGTTGCCAGGTGTTGGGGTTGTCACCATACAGCAGGAAGCCACTCATTACGCAGTCACTAGAGACCGCAGATACCTCCGACTGGGACATAGGAGAAAACACAACGCTGTTAAAGACTTACGTCCATGTTATGTTGTATTTTATGCTCCTAAAAATGACCTTTAGAAAACACACCAGACTCACCTCCAGTGTCCTCCTCTTCTTTCCCTCCAGCCTCTCGGTCAGGATGGAGTAGCAGGCTTTACACACTTTGTTCAGCTTGTTGCCGTCGTACTCTAAAGCCACTTTATTGTCTGAACACTTCCAGCACACCACCT